>JASTWF010000607.1:0-285902 GCA_030390025.1 Squalus acanthias | reverse complement strand
ACTATTTCGGGCAGTTTTATACTATTGTGGCTGACAGCTGCCGTGAGTTTTGTATCTACCAAACTGACAAACCCTACTAATTACCGAGGCGACCGCACAAATCCTGGATATATCGCCACTGAAACCGGAGCTCTGCTGAAGTTTTTGAGTTGCCTTCAAAACCCGTGCATTTATGCAGCGACCCAGAGGAAATTCAGGGAAGAGCTGAAGAATGTGGTGAAATATCCCTGGACACTGATTCTGAGATTAGTTAGAAAATGCGGATAAAATGAATCAAGTCAAACGAAAGCTTCTTCATAACTGAAGCTCAATTTCAATTCCTTTTCTGTCGTATAACGTCCTTTTTTCTGGTAATGTGAAAATTGGGAGAGTTCTTGTGTAAACATGTTTTCCATTTTGTACCATGCATTTGATATTGGCATTGCTTTAGGTTTCACGCTCATTTCAGAAAGTTAGTGAATTTCTTGAGAGTATTCAGGATAATTTTCTGCAACAATATGTTCTATAACCAACAAGGGGGCATGCTAGATTAGAATGAATGATGAGTAATGAGCCAGATTTAGTTAACAGCCTAACGGTGTTAACATTTATCCAACAGTCTTCATAACATGATCGAGTTCAACGTAGTATTGGAAAGGGAGAAAAGCGAAACAGCTAATTTGCTAGATTTAGGGAAGGCCGACTTCAATGCGATGAGGTAGAGACTGTCCACAGTAAACTGTGCAATTCTGTTAATGGGTAAAACGACAGAAGATCAGTGGGAGGTGTTCAAAAATTAATTTAATGTGATGCAGACCAGGTTATACCTCTAAGGGACAAGAGCTCTACTTGCCAAAAAAGCCACGGGGGACTAAAGAGGTAAGGGACAACCTAAATAAAAGCAAACGCCTTTAAAATGCAAAAACTATCGCAGATCCTGGCGACAGGGAGAGGTACGGAGAACAGCAAAATGTTACAGGGCGAGGGACATTGAAGGAAAATGATCAACATGGATAGGAAAGTGGCTGAGCAGCAGGAGACAGGCAGTAGGGATAATGGACAGATATTCTAACTGGCAGGATGTGAAGAGTGGTGTCCCGCAAGGATCTGTGTTGGGTCCTCAAATATTCACCATATTTATTAGCGACTTATATGACGGGATACAAAGCAAAATACCCAAGTTTGCCGATGTTACAAAGTTAGGCGGCATTGTAAGCAGTGTAGATGCAAGCATAAAATTACAAGGGATATTAATAGATTTAGCGAAAGGCAAAACTGTGGCAAATGGATTTCAATGTAGGCAAATGTGAGGTATTCCACTTTGGACCTAAAAAGGATAGGACAGAGTAAGTTCTAATTCGAGAAAAGCTAGAAGCAGTGGAGGTACAAAGATACTTGGGGGTCCTGGTGCATAGCTCATTAAAATGTCATGGACAGGTACAGAAAATAATCAGAAAGGCTACCGGAATGCTGACCTTTATAAACAGAGGACGACAATAAAAGGGGGCAGAACTTATGCTGCAGCTATACAAAGCCCTGGTTAGACCACTGGGCCGGGAATGCCGTTATTGTGTCCGAAGCCGGTGCCGAGGTCGATGCCGTGTTCGGTTTTATTCTTATTATTGCTTCTTGTAGCGGTTTTTTACAACTGAGTTGCTTGCTAGGCCATTTCAGAGTGCAGTTAAGAGTCAACCACATTGCTTTGGGTCTGGAGTCATAGATAGGCCAGACCAGGTAAGGACGGCAGAGTTCCTTCCCTAAAGGACATTAGTGAACCAGATGGGTTTTACGGCAATGCGGCAGTTTCATGGTCAGCATTACGGATACTAGCTTTTTATTCCAGATTAATTGAATTAACTGAATTTAAATTTCCCAGCTGCCATGGTGGGATTTGTACTCCCATCTCCGGATTATTAGTCCAGGCCTCTGGATTACTAGGTCAACTGTTAAAAATTAGAACCAGGCCTTTCAGGAGCTAAATTAGGACAAACCTCTAAACACAAAGGGGAGTAGAAGTTTGGAACTCTCTTCCGCAAGCAGAAGCTGATGCTGGATCCAGTGTTAACTTTACAAATGAGATTGATAGGTTTTTGTTAACCAAAGGTATTAAGGGATATTGGGCAAAGGCGGGTATCTGGAGTTAGATCGCAGATCAGCCACGATCTCATTGAAAGGCGCATCATGCTTGAGGGACTAAATGGCCTACTCCTGTTCATATGTTCCTATATTTTATTTGCTGAGTTATCATAAACTATTCCTGCAAATTTAGCACATTTCAAGGTAATGGATCAAAGATAACAATGATGAGGTTCAGCAGTGGAGTCGGACATGTGGGCACCAGCGAAATCCACCTTACACTGCAGGTACTGGGATCAGGCGCGCCACTTTCAAATCAATAAAATTTAATTCGGTGCCGAAACATTCAAAGGTCTTGCGGTCGCCGATATTGGTAACTTTCCTGGCAGTTTGGTGTGTATATTGCAGGCGCGGGTCTCTCTATCGGACTCCATTCCTCATTGACAAATAGAGCGGGCACTCGTCACGTGATCAGTTGTTCGCATGGAGGAAACAGGCGGAACTCGGCTCATCGATGTGACCTTTCACCTGTTTTGTCCCAGATACTGACTTAAAATCTCGATTGTGCACTGACTGGTGTCTCTCACTCAGCACAAAGATGGACTTGTTTTGCGCTGTCGATAAAAGTTTCCTGAGTAATATTATTGGTATTCTGTCTCAATCAGTCTCCCGAACTAAATAGTAAAGAAATGTAAAATGAATGCTTATTCATAAAGTTATTAATTATTACATTTGTTGCAAGTTATCTGTTAAAAAAAAACTTCCAGATATTCAGATAAAACAAAACAGATATTATGTATTCTGTGGTTGGCTGAACATTTGCAGACGTTCAGAAAGAATCTTTGGTAATTATAGAAACAGAACATTGAAAAATAGGAGCAGGAGTAGGCCATTCGGCCCTTCGAGCCTGCTCCGCCATTCAATATGATCATGGCTGATCCTCTATCTCAATACCATATTCCCCCTCTCTCCCCATACCCCTCGATGCCTTTTGTGTCTAGAAATTTGTCTATCTCCTTCTTAAATATATTCAGTGACTTGGGCTCCACAGCTGACTATGGTCGAGAATTCCACAGGTTCACCACCCTCTGAGTGAAGAAATTTCGCCTCATCTCTGTCCTAAATGTCCTATCCCGTATCCGGAGCCTGTGACCCCTCGTTCCAGACCCCCCAGCCAGGGGAAACATCCTCCCTGCATCCAGTCTGACTATTCTTCTAAACTGTAGTGAATACAGGACTAGCCGACCCAATCTCTCCTCATTCAACAGTCCTGCCATCCCAGGAATCAGTCTGTTGAATCTTCGCTGCACTCCCACTATGGCAAGTATATCCTTTCTTAGTTAACGAGACCAAAACTGCACACAGTGCTCCAGGTGTGGTCTCAACAAGGCCCTGTATAACTGTAGTAAGACATCCTTGCTCTAGTACCCAAATCCTCTTGCAATGAAGGCCAACATGCCATTTGCCTTCCTAACTGCTTGCTGCACCTGCATGTTTCCTTTCAGTGACTGGTGTACAAGGACACCCAGGTCCCTTTGTACATCAATATTTCCCAATCTATCGCAAGTTAGATAATACTCTGCCTTTCTGTTTTTCCAACCGAAATAGATAACTTCACAATTATCCACGTTATACTGCATCTGCCATGTATTTGCCCATTCACTCAACTTGTCTCAATCGCCTTGAAGCCTCTTTGCATCCTCCTCACAACTCACAATCTCACATAGTTTTGTGTCGTCAGCAAACTTGTAAATATTACATTTAGTTCCCTCATCCAAATCATTGATATATATTGTGAATAGGTGGGGCTCAAGCACTGATCCTGCGGTACTCCACTAGTCACCTCTGCCACCCCGAAAAAGACCCATTTATTCATACTTTCTGTTTCCTGTTCCTACTCTCTGTTTACCGTTTTATTATGCGGTTGCGTATTGAACAGCGAGCGTTGGGGATCCACATACTCAATTCATAGAAAGTGTGTTTTCAGGTGGATAAGTCCATGAGAATCCAACAGAAATTGGACTTTTATAGACATAGGCATAGATCACAAGAGTAAACAAGTGATGATGAATCTTTACAAAACACTGATGAGGCCACCATTAGAACATCAGGTGCAGCTTCGGCCTCTCATTGTGGAAAGGCGATTAAATCCACTGAAAGCGGGCAGTGTAGATACATCAGAATAGTGCCATGGATCAGGACTCTACTGGTGATGAGGGGCAAGATGTTGGGACTGTTTGCACTGGAGTAGCGAAAGCTAAGAGGAGATTTAATGCAGGTTTTAAGAATTATGAACAGTTTTGGCATAGTCAAGAGGGAGAGATCATTCCAACTAGTTGGAGAGCGAGCAATAAAGGGTGATCGACTTAAAATGGCAACAAAGGGAGTGAGCAGAGAGATTAGCGGTAACATTTTTATGTAAAAGGTTGCTGGAGCATGGAATGTGTTGCCTCAGATAATATTTAAGGGGAAATTAGGTGAATATTTGAAGCAGAGAAAATAAATGTCTGTGCAAAGAGAGGAGGACAGTGCAGATAGTTTTTGCTTGCTGTATCAAATAACCCAGTACAGAGAGAGTGGGTCAAATGACCTACTCTCACCCAGTACATTTCTATGGTTTTAAAGTGTTGCGTACGTTGGTATGATTTTCCTTTTTGTTTTGGTTTCTAAGATACCCTCATCCCCTTTATGATTCTGTTAAACATAACATTATAAATTAACCGGTAACAAGGAAGATCCCAAAGGTTCAATAGTCACCCGTCCCTTACAGGTTCCCATTTGTCGATAACCTACTTTCATTTTGTAATGAGCTGTCAGTGCAGTGCCAGATCTCCCACCCATCCCATAATTCATCACCGTTTGTAGATGTGGAACCTTGTCCGCTGCTTCGTTAAAATCAGACTGGGTCATTCCAACTGCATTTCCCCTGCCCTACAGGCCGGTGATGTGTTTCAGAAACTCCAGCAGGTTAGTTAAAGATGACACATCGTCCCTTAAACAAATATAATTCCCTTTTACATTGCTCCTCTCCCAGGTGCTGACCCACTAGATCTCCTGGGCCGCACCAACCAATAAAAGAACGGAATCCCCATTCATACTTATGGGAGTTCGAAACAACAGAATCCCCATAAGTATGAATGGCGATCACTTAATAAATAAACGAACACATGAAAAAAATGAAAATAAATTACGTATTTAAAATTAATTAAAATAGCATTTAATCAAATATTTTAAACAAAAATTTAATTTTTTGAAAAATATTAACGGGGCTAAAAATAATCTTCCCTTATCGGACAGGGTTTTTATTGCATAAATGAGTAAAATATATATTTTTCTATATTTTATAACTCTTATGCAGGTAAAAGCATTATGGCAGATGCCTCCGAATTTACCTGGAGGTCCGGGAGGTACAGAAAGCATCATGCATGCTTTTACCAGGCAAAAGAATTTCACGGGCATTCAGTGGGCGGACGATGGGCAAATAGTGCTACTCTCTGCCCGCGGAGGCCCTTTTCCCGTGGATGCAGAGGATCCGCAAAGAAACTTCTTCACAGATCCCAGGTCTTTCATTTTCTGTGGGCAAGGGCCCGCCCGAAACCTCACATCCGGGACACTCCAGTCGTACCCTGATCTCTTTCTTGCTCAGTTTAGAAGATTATTCTTTCATTTTCTTTCGTATAATTTACAAGTTAAGAATCAGCAAAGTACATTTTAAATATGTTCACAAATTCCCCTTTTTATAAGGATCCAATCTCTTCCTTTAAAGATTTTATCGAATCGCTGTTAATATCATTTCACCGATCCGTATTTAAAAGCTGAAAACAAAATACAACTGATATTTTATAAATTCAAGTGGGGCCTTCTCCGTCTATTTTTTTCGTCTCTTCCCGCTCTCTTTCTCATCATAGCCCCACTCTCCTGGTTCCATTTCTTTCTGTCAGATCCCGCACTCTGCCAGATCCCAGTCCCACAGTTTCCCGCACTCTGCCAGTTCCCGATGTTCCCTTTGTTCGAGAATGGCCCCTCGTTTATCAGAGGGATAAAATTCAAATCAATCTATTATTGTTCTCACAAGGATTGTTAGGTTTTCCTCATTTGGACTGTGTGGACAATTCTGGCAACCTAATCATAAAAATGATATTTCTGCACTTTACAGGTCACACAGCTCAGTTCCAGAGATTCCAGGGATTCACAATTCCAGTTTTGAAGAAATTATAGAAAATCCTGCTTTCTATCTTTAGAAAAGAGGAAACCTCCAGCTGATCTAATGTCAGTTTTAATGTTACAAGGAGAATGCACAAATTTCTCAAATTCTTCACTGTATCAAAGAGTTCAATCATAAAGATCTACAGGTTTAAAATGTGAAATTAAGAGTTAGACGGGAAGCCGGGCGGAACATTTCAGCTCACTGGGTAACTGTATTCTGGGTGTTATTTACTGAATTGCCAGGAGGGTCATTCGGCACAAACCAATTTATCTGCTTCTGAAATTGACATCTATGTTATCGAAAGTTTATCACATGACAGACATAACCTTCTGTAAACAAACTGCAACATCCATGTGCTGCGTAACACAGGCAAAGGTAAACTGATAAACTTCAATCTGAGGAGTTTAACAAACAAGATATACAATGAAAAAAGCAAGAAAATTATCTTGAAAGAAGGGAAGAATATCAAAAAGTATACCTTTAAGTGGAATACTCCTGCCACAACATTTACTGCAGTTTATGAGGCAATCATCGGAACTCTATTATTTAACGTTATTTTGTTAAGTTGTCGATTTATCCTAATCATCCTCACAGTTGTTAATGGGATAGTCAGTGGTGCCTGTCCCGACCGTAACAAATCCAAAGCTGGCGACCCAGTTATATGCACTCTATTGAAGTACAAACAGAGGAATTCGGTTGTGTTGTGTTGAAGGGCCCCACACAGCATCAAATACACGGAATCTGCTGTGTTGCGAAAACAAATATTTTCCCACGTCGTGGAGATCCCATTGTTGAAAAGCTGGATTTTATTATCCTGAAAGATATATGCTGAGGAAGAAGATGAATCCTTCATTCACTCCTTTAGCTCCTCACTAAGGAATTGGACTAAAGAGAAGTAGGGGCGGGGTTATGCTGCATTCCAGAATTGAGAGTTAAACGGACTGGTTGCGCTAATAAGCTACAGCATTCTGGGAAGTGTAGTCCACCCGTGACAGAGACTGAACTGGTGCATTATGGGAGACCGGCTGAGATTCTTGATTCTGAAAGTTGAGCAAAGTATAAGGATCCGGCTTCAAAAAGAGATACGCGGTTGGGGTGAAACTACAGGAGGCATTTCTCACAGGTACTTGCTGATAAACTCAATATGTTTAGTTTCAATTCCAATTTTAAACGATTTTTTAATGAATTTATTACCTTTACTAATGATTGGATATGGTGCGTGATGCGCTTCAATTGAACTACTAGCAATAATAAAAAAAAATTGCTAAAGTTTTCTGACTGATTCAAATTTCTCTTAAAGGAAATGACCCTTACTTAAATGTTAGTGCTAATTAATGAGAAAGGTCTTGCGGAGGGTTCACGTGAATTTGTATCTTTTTCTGCAGTCTGAGCTCTTCACTCTGAGCCCACATCTCCCAAAGGTAGTTCAAGATTCCATATCCGCTCCCAAGAATCGGTATCTCCGCTTTCCTAGTGCAGAATTTGTTAAATTTACACCCTACACTGTGACTGACTGCGAACAATGGCACGGGGATCATAGAACCATAGAATCCTAGAATTATACAGTCCAGAAGGAGGCCTATTGGCCCACGCTGCCTGTGCCGGCTCTTTGAAACATATAACAAATTAGTCCCACTCCTCTGCTACTTTAAAAAAAATATTTTACCTCATCTCCCCGCTGGTTTTTGTGCCAATTATCTTAAATCTGTGTCCTCTGGTTACCGAGCAAACTGCTCGTGAAAACAATTTCGTCGAATATACTTTATCATAAACCTGTCTCATTTTTATTGAGCTTGGTGCTCCACTGAATTATTTACCTAACAATTACCTTAAGCATTATTTTTTTTTGTTATCAATTTTGAATTCAATTTTGGCTTCAATTTCGCGAACAGGTCTATCATGTTGTACTTTGTAAAACGCCTTTTTAAAGTCCATATACACAACATCAACTGCACTGTCCTCATCAACCCTCTCAGTTATTTCATGAAAGGACTCGATCAATTTAGTAAAACATGAATCCCCTTTAAAATATCCGTGCTGGCTTTCATTGATTAACCCACATTTTCCAAGTGCCAATTATGTTTCTGTCGGATTATTGTCTCTAAATGCTTCTGCTCGACGTTAGGCTGACTGGCCTATAGTTGCTAGATTATCCCTCTTTTTTGAACGGGGGTAATATTTGTTATCCACTGTTACCCTGGCAGCACTCTGATATCTAGGGAGGACTGGATGATTTTGTGACGCCAGAGCCTCTGCAATTTCAATCCTTACTTCCCTCAGCTACCGCGGATACAGCCCCTTTGGAACAGGTGACTTTTGTACTTTGAGCGCTACCGACCTTTTAAGTACCTCATTTCTATTTATGTTTTTCCGATCCAATTTCTATGCTATCGCCTCCTTTACTGTAACATTGGCAGCATCCTTTTCTTTCGTGAAGACACATGCAAAGTATTAATTTAGTATCGAAGCCATGCCCCTTGCCTGCAGAAGAAAATCTCCTTTTTGGTCTGTAATCGGCCCCATCCTTGAGATTGCCACGTTCCAGGACGATCCCTGCACCAGCTCCGTCTTCGCACCCTGCCGATGGCGACCATCATACTATCCTCCTGAACTCACTGTGGCGGTGGGGTGACCGCCCCCTGGAACATGTGATCGAGCAAATTCTCAGCAGTACAGTGACTCCAGCCGCTCCTCAAGCTCAGAAACTCTGAGCTTAAGTTCGAGCAGATGGAGGCACTTCATGGACACGTGATTATCATGGCTAGGTGAAGCGCCCTGGAGTTCCAACATGTCACAGGAATACCCACTGTTGTTGTCAATGTAAATTGCAACATTTAAATTCAACAGTGACAGAAATCACGATGGACGCTTAAAGAGATTTTGAAAATAAAATCCCATTAAATTAAATTTAACATTTACTGTTACTGTTTACTTTTTAAAATCTAAATTTCCCAGCCTTAAGCAGGGTTATAAAGTGATATACAAGGCCTACAATTCAGAGCAGCTGAAGGCAGTTAATTAGGGATACTATTTTCTTTGTTTCAGGGCCTATAAAAACAAGCTTTGCAGTGCGATTTGCACTAAGTGCGGTTTGAATAGAGTGCTGCGAGTTGGGTGAGTCAGAGAGTCTTAACTGTTTGCTAAAATCAAACATTTGTTTTTTCACATTTACAGTTACTGTTTACTGTTTAAAATCTAACATTTAGCAGCCTTAAGCATGGTTATCAAGGGTTAGACAAGGTCTACACTTCAGAGCAGCTGAAGGCTGTTAATTAGGGAAACTAGATTAAACTGGTTCTACTGTAGCAGGGCTCAGCAAGTCCTTTGTTTCAGGGCCTATAAAAACAAGCTTTGTATTGCGATTTCCACGAAGTGCGGTTTGAACAGAGTCCTGCGAGTTGGGTGAGTCAGGGAGTTAGCTGCGGAGTGGAAGGAGGTGATTCCTTGCTTCACCTTTGCTTTAACTAACTGTTCACCTGTAGGAATTGGTTCTTACTTTACACCAAGGAAAGAGTCCGAAAGCAGGAGCAGTCAAACAACAACTGTGAAACCTCTAAAGTGACGTCACAACGAGGGAAGGAGCTGATTGGTAAGTAGGATCTGGTGAGCATTTCTACAGTCCAGTCGTTAAAGTAAAATTAAGTTCTCTCGTTTAGAGTAAGTCGTTTTTAAAGTGAAGTAAGGATCGTCGAGTATTTAATATTCTTTAATTTAAAAAATGTAAAGGGAGTAAATATCGGGTAGTACATGGCAGGGCAGCTCAGCTGCGTGGAGTGCTCCTCCTGTGCTATGTGGGAAGTCAGGGACACATTCGGTGTTCAGGGCGGACACGTTCGGTGTTCAGGGCAAACACGTGTGCAGGAAGTGTCTCCAGCTGCAGCTACTCGAAATCCGCGTTTCAGAGCTGGAGCTGCGGCTGGAGTCATGGTGGAGCATCCGCGAGGCTGAGATCTTCGTGGATAGCACGTTTAACGGGGTGGTCACACCGCAGGTAAAGAGTGCACAGGCAGACAGGGAATGTGTGACCTCTAGACAGAGTAAAAGAACTAGGAAGGTAGTGCAGGAGTCCCCTGGGTCCAACTCCCTCTCCAACAGATTTTCCGTTTTGGATACTGCTGGTGGAGATGGTTTCTCAGTGGAATGCAGCAACAGTGAAGTCCATGTCACTACGTGTGTCTCAGCTGCCCAGGAGGGAAGGAAATAGAGTGGGAGAGCAATTGTGATAGGGGATACCATCGTAAGGGGAACAGGTAGACGTTTCTGTGGCTGCAGACGTGACTCCAGGATGGTATGTTGCCTCCCTGGTGCCAGGGTCAAGGATGTCACTGAGTGGCTGCAGGACATTCTGAAGGGGGAGGGTGAACAGCCAGAGGTCGTGGTACATTTTGGTACCAACGAAATAGGTAGAAAGAGGGACGAGGTCATGCAAGCAGAATATAGGGAGCTAGAAAATAAATTAAAAAGCAGGACCTCAAAGGTAGTAATCTCTTGATTACTCCCAGTGCCACGTGCTAGCGAAATCAGCAATAGTAAAATAGATCAGATGAATGTGTGGCTGGAGAGATGGTTAGGAGGGAGGGATTTATATTCCTGAGGCATTGGGACCATCTGGGGATGGTGGGAACTGTACAAGCTGGACGGGTTACACCTTGGCAGAAGCGGGACCAATATCCTCGCAGGGGGTGTTGCTGGTGCTGTTGGGAAGGATTTAAACTAGTTTGTCAGGGTGCTGGAACCTAAGTGTGGGCACAGAATGGAGAGAAACAAACCTGGAAGTGCAAGTTAGTAAAGTAGTCAGCAAAACTAGCAGGGAGCATAAACAAAGTCCAACAGTAAAGAGGGTCAAAGTGTAGAAAAGTATTTAACAGGCAAAGTTCAAGGCACTTTATCTAAATGCACGTAGCTGTAGCAACAGGATTGTTGCATGAATGGAAATAATAGAAGTAAATGGGTATGACATAATTCCCATTAAAGATAATTGGTTGCAGGGTAACCAAAGCTGGGAACTGAATGTTCCAGGGTACTCAACAATTAGCAAGTACAGACAAAAAGGAAAAGGAGGTGGCATAGCGCTGTTAATAAGGGATGAGATCAGTACTGTAGAGATAAAAGATCTTGGCTTGGCAGATCGTGATGTAGAACTGGATACAGTTTGGGTGGAGCTAAGAAACAGCAAAGGGCAGAAAACATTGCTGGGAGTTGCGTATAGACCACCAAACAGTAGTGGTAATGTAGGGCACAGTATCAATCAAAAGATTAGAAGTGCATGTAACAAGGGCAATACGGTAATCATGCGGGGCTTTAATCTAAATATTGACTGGGCAAATCAAATTACCACTAATGGTGTGGAGGACGAATTATTGGAATGCATGCGAGAAGGTTTCCTGTATCAGTATTTGGAGGAACCAATCAGGGTACAGGCTATTCTGGCTCTAGTGCTGTGTAATGAGAAAGGGCTAATCAATAATCTTGTGGTAAAGGGGCCTTTTGGGACAAGTGACCAGAGTATGATTGAATTTTACATTAAGTTTCAGAGTGATGTAGTGCAATCTGAAACAAAGATCTTCAATATAAACAGAGGAAACTACACGTGTATGAGGGACCAGTTGGCCATGGTAGATTGGGAGACTACACTAAAAGGTATGAAGGTGGACATACAATGTCTAACATTCAAGGAAATAATGCATAATTTGCAACAAACATATATTCCTCAACGGCATAAAAACCCAAAATGAAAAGTGATCCAACCATGGCTAACAAAAGAAATTAAAGCTAGTATTAAGTCAAAGGAGGAAGCTTATGAAGTTGCCAGAAAAAAATGGCCAGCCTGAGGATTGGGATCTTTTGAGAAATCAGCAAAGGGGGAACGAGAAATTGATAAAGAAATGGAAAATGGAATATGAGCACAAATTAGCGAAAAATATAAAAACAGATTGTAAAAGCTTCTATAGGTATGTGAAAAGGAAAAGACTGGCGAAGGTAGGTCCTTTACAGTCAGAGACGGGAGAATTTATAATGGTGAATGAGGAAATGGCCAATAAATTAAATAAATACTTTGTTTATGTCTTCACGGAGGAAGACACAAAAAACCTCCCAGAAATATGAGAAAACCAAGGGTGTGACAAGAATGAGGAATTAAAGAAATTATTATTAGTAAAAAAAAAGTACTAGCAAAATTAATGGGACTAAAAGTCGATAAATCCCAAGGACTGGTGACCTACATCCTAAGGTTTTGAAAGAGGAGGCCATTGGAATAGTGGACGCATTGGTTGTCATCTTCCAAAATTCTATAGATTCTGGAACGGTTCCTGCAGATTGGAGGATAGCAAATGTAACCCCGCTATTTAAGAAAGGAGGGTGAGAGAAAACGGGGAACTACAGACCTGTTAGCCTCACATCAGAAGTTGGGAAAATGCTGGAATCTATTATAAAGTATTCAATAACTGGACACTTAGAAACTAATAGTAAGATTGGGCAGTATGGATTTAATAATGAGAAGTCCTGTTTGACAAACCTATTGGAGTTCTTTGAGGATGTAACTAGTGTAGTAGACAAAGGGGAACCGGTAGATGTGGTGTACCTGGATTTTCAGAAGGCCTTTGATAAGATCTCACACAAGAGGTTGATGAACCAAATTAGGGCACTTGGAATTGGGAGTAATATACTAGCATGGATTGAGAATTGGTGAAGAGACAGAAAACAAAGTGTAGGTATAAACGGGTCTTTTTCAGAATGGCAGGCTGTGATTAGTGGGGTACTGCAAGGATCGGTGCTTGGGCCCCAGCTATTCACAATCTATATCAATGATTTGGATGAGGGGACTAAATGTAACATTTCCAAATTTGCTGATGATACAAAGCTAGGTGTAAGTGTCAGTTGCAAAGAGGATGTGAAGAGGCTTCCAGGGGATGTCGGCAGGCTCAGTGAGTGGGCGAGAACATGGCAGATGGAATATACTGTGGATAAATGTGAAGTTTTCCACTTTGTTAGAAAAAAACAGAAAGGCAGTGTATTTCCTAAATGGTGAAAGATTGGGGAATGCAGATGCTCAAAGGACCTGGGTGTCCTTGTACATGAGTCAGTGAAAGTGAATCTGCAGGTGCAGCAAGCCATTAGGAAGGCAAGTGGTATGCTGGCCTTCATTACAAGAGGATTTGAGTACAGGAGTAAAGAAGTCTTACTCCAATTATACAGGGCATTCATGAGACCACACCTGGAGTACTGTGTACAATTGTGGTCTCCTTACCTGAGGAAGAATATAGCTGCCATAGAGGGAGTGCAACGAAGGTTCACGAGATTGATTCCTGGGGTGGCGGGACTGTCATATGAGAAGAGATTGAGTAAACTAACCTGTATTCTCTTGAATTCAGAAGTTTGAGAGGGGATCTTATTGAAGCATACAAAATTATTACAGGACTTGATAGGATGGATGCTGGGAGAATGTTTCCCTTGGCTGGGGAGTCTAGAAACAGGGGCCACAGCCTCAGGATAAAGGGTAGGCCATTCAGGAATGAGAGGAGAAGAATTTTTTTCACAAAGAGGGAGGTGAATCTTTGGAATTTTCTGCCCCAGAGGGCTGTGGATGCTCAATCATTGGGTATATTCAAAACAGAAGTCGATAAATTTCTGACTGGTAAAGGCATGAGGGGAATATGGAGATAGGGCCGGTGAATGGAGTTGAGGCAGAAGATCAGCCATGATCTTATTGAATGATGGAGCATCCTCGAAGGGCCGAATTGCCTACTTCTGCTCTTATTTCTTATGTTCTCATGTTATTAAATTAAACGAAAGTTCATAAAACTAAATTTAACTTGAAATAAATGAAATGAAATTAAATTAATTACATTTAATTAAATCTAGTTTATTATATAGCACTTTAGGCATGACAGAATTAATATCCGAGTTGCATTGCCCAGTCATATTTGTTCCAATTCTCGTGTTCTTTGCTTGTAGAGTTGTAGAGTGAACTGATATCCCGAGGCTTACGGACTTGGTGTTGGGTTTTACTCCCCTAACTTGTTGGTCCGGCGGAATTCCGGGACTGGGGAAAATGACATCTGGTCACTGAGAAAGCCGAAGCATTCTGACACAGACACTGATCGGCGGCAGCATTTCCTGTTCTAAGACACTCCGACTGTGACCTCATTTCCTGCGGCCCATCGTGAAGAGCGCCACAGTCTGGAGTCGGGGGCTCCTGATGACGTAGTGAGTGCTTCAAAAGTGGACCTGGTTCGTCACACTTCTGATACTAACAGGCAATGGGTGCAACGCTCAGCCGATTCTGTGACGTGTCACCAATTATATTCAGGAGCTCCTGCATCTTTCACTCCTCGCAGTTTGTATATTCAGCAGTTTTATTTGACTTTTGCAGTTCAAGGATAATAAATAAATCACGAATATTTATGCCTACTGTTTTTTCGGGATAATTAGACTTGTGGAAATCAACTCTGGGCATTGATTTTCTTCCCATTAATGTAACATAAGATGTATTTAATTACGGTTGTGGTAACGATCCCTTTACATTCTTCTAGCATTGAGTGGAACAAGAGACAGATTCCGATGTTAAGGGCGGCCGTCAGCCTCTGGACGGAGCTCTGTAATTCTCCACTAACATTCTACAACCACAAAACTCTCTGCACTGTTATACAAACACATCCAACGCGATCATCGTGTTCCGACATGTCGATACGCGATGGAGAACTTCGCGTGTGTTACACCCCAACTTTTTAAGCCTTTCTTTCGACACGATTATGCAATAATGTTTTAATAACATTTAAATCTGTTACTGAGTCTATGTATTTAGGAGAGACTAGGTTTCATCTACAAGAAATAAAAACGGACCCACAATCCAAATACTGGCACTGGAAATTCGGCGGGGTGTATGACTGGCGGACAGTCCGCTCCAGCCAGATTTCCGCCCAGGCCGAAATTGAAAATGACCTTAGATACAGAATATTCAGATTCCATTAATCCCAAATGGACTGATAACTACAGGCATGCAGTAGATGGAAGGCACCACATTAAAAATAAATCCGACTGGGCGACAAAAAATGCATGAAAGCCAATCAGTTTAACATTAATGTAAACTAACAGAGCAATTAATATCTGCGGCGCCCATCAATCGCCGAAGATGTGTAAAGATGGAGCTGACACAGCGCTACCTGTTTATATGTGTAACCCGGGATACTGAATAGAACAGCGGAAGCAGTCAGAGACATTCCTCTGACTTTCTTACACATCCTGCAGTGTGAACAGTGGATTTACCCAGTTGGAGGGTCAGCTTCGCTTCGAAATCTTCCAACCTGCAACACATGTACTGCAGAATAAATTGGAAAACAGTTTCAACCGAGGCACTGAAATTAGCGGGCGGACAAAATGCTAGTTAATTGGCTCGAATCCTCATCTGAAGCATTTGCACCGAGAAACGCTCTTAAACCCAGGTCCCCAGTGGTGCTGGACGGAGCTGTGAATACACAGCCTTGCACTGGCGATACCCGTTCAATGCCAGTTGGTAAAAGGGACGAGGTTATACACGGCACAATCTGTGCACCAACACACACCGCGGATTATTCCATGTAAATATCTGAGAGTCCTGTTTACTGATCCTTGCCTGAAATGCCCCGATTATAAATTCGTATTTCTTACACTGTGTTAACAGCTTACAGGTTCGCTGATTCACATTAATAACACGCTGATTCACCATTATACATTTAGTAACAGCAAGTAACAACTTTATTTAATGTTGCTGAACTGATTTTCTATAATCGAGACGTCAGAAAAAAAAGTAAAACGAGACAACTCCAGTAAACATTCAAAAAGTGGTGAAACATCGCGACACTGTGAAGGGGACAGCGGCACCGCTCCTTATTCCCAGCAGAAGGGGTGAAGCGGCCCTTGCAGCTGCAAACAGTCCAAGCAACATTTTCACCAAACCTGCGAGAAAAAGTAAGGGACAGGGAGTTGTAAACGACAAAATGTTTCCCTAAATCTGGTGACTGATCCAGTCAATATATGGTAGAATTAAATTACAGTCCTCGCAGAATCAGATATTAAACCCGTTGATCAACTGTTATATTCCACTATTAAATGTCACTTAATCACTGACATTTTTCATACTTAAGGGGGAATGGCCTTGTTTGGGAGGAGTCACCCGGCCAAAGAACTGCAGAAACCCACAGTCCTTGTTGGCGTTAAATGCATCCAAGGGCCCCAAATATAGTCGCGTACCTGTGAGTTTTTACAACATTCCTTAGGTTAGCAGAGAGAATCTCAGTCTAAGCTGGAACACGAGCTAGAACGGAATTCTAATGTCCCAATCGAAGCTCTAGTTCGGCTTTCTTTCATGTTTAACCAATCTCAGCATCAGTGTCCAGGGAGATTTCAGCACCTTCTTCAGCTCTTCTCTGAACTTCCTCTGGGTCGCTGCATAAATGCACGTGTTCGTACAGGAACTCAAAAGCTTCAGCATGGCTCCGGTTTCAGTGGCGATATAGGCTGGGTTTGTGCGGTCGCCTCGGTAATAATTGACGTTTGTCATTCTGGTAATTAAAAAATTCACGGCAGTTGTCAGCCACAGCAATATAAAACTGCCCGATATAGCGAAGAGTAAAATGATGGATTTCCTTCGGCTCTCAATCGCTGGATCGCTCTGATTCTCACAGCTCTGACCCCGGAGTCCCCTGCGGGCTCTACTGGCCATTAATATACGTCTGACTGTCAAACAATTAAACAAGGCCATTAAGGTAAAGGGAAGCCAAACGAGCCATATGATGTGAAACCAGAGATACGCTACACCTGGAGGGGAGGAAAAAAAAGCTACACTTGACCGACAGCCCCACTGTACCTTGTTAATTATTTGCTGAGATTCATATGCAAACAAAATGGCAATGCCCTTTAAAAAGACCAGGAACGTGAACGCTGTTATAACCGCGGCCGCAGTTCTCTCGGTGCAATACTTTGCTTTAAACTTCTGGCAGCAGAGAACTACAAATCGGTCAAATGTGAAGGAGACGGTGAACCAAACAGACAAATCGAGGGTGACAGCAGTCATGTACATAATGAACTTAGACACGGGAGTCTGGGACAGGAATGAAAGTGGAAAGTGATAATTGAAAATATAATACATCATTACATTGAAGATCATGACCAGTAGATCTGCTGTTGCCATGGCCACCATGTAAACAGAGATACACTTGGAAAGGCCGCAGTTTCTTCGGGAGAGAATCACAATTGTCACCAAGTTCGCTGTAAGAGAGAGAGAGGAGAGAACTAATGTTCCAGTGTCTGATTTGAATATATATGGAGATACCTGTGGAGAGCATTTTACTCCATTCAGTGTGATTATCAACACGGAGCAGTGTGAGAACAGGATTAGTATTGGAGCCATTACCTGGGAAACCCAGCCACACATTTTAATGAGCTGCTGCAGCGCTCACTCTGCACGGGGGGACAAGACGGTCCAGAAATCCGCTAAAATCCTTGTGTTGGAGCTACAAAGAGGATTGTAACATCAGTAATGTTATCATATCAAGGGCAACTGGGAAAGTGCGGACACGCGGTTCACTGTGTCATGCTGACATCTGTAACACAGTTACCTTATCCAACATGCGACATGAACAGTGAGACGGTTAACACCGATTAACAACAAAGAGGTTACAATGGCTCACCGGAGACACCGAAAGCTGCGAGAATGGGGTAGTAAATCTCTTTTATCAGCAGTATATCTGGTCGCCCCATTTCCAGTGAGATTGGATGAATTCTGTAGGAGATGAAAGACTCTGACTGGCGCACGGCTGAGACAATAGAGGGGAACCTATATTTATCCACACATCAATCCGCCAGGGAGTTAATCAAATTAACTCATAATTGGCATTAGTTACAGTCATTTAACAAATAGACTGAGGTAAGTTGTTTTTTTTTGACTGATTCGTCGGATTAAGAGAAATATGTGAAACTGTTATTGTACAGTTTCAAAAACACGCACAGTACAAACATTCTTTACGAATGGAAACTGGAATCACCCATAACTGGTGCTGACCCAGCAGGACTGGTGGAAGCAGCTACACTGGCAGCCATCGGCCTGACCCAGCCCGTCACTGACTCCTAGTACACCAACACCTCCAGAACAGGCGGTGAAACAAATCCTACAATATATGAAACTGTTCTGCAGCATTAGAGATGACCATGTTTTTCTGGTAATAGTAGCTCGCGACACTTACACTAGACGTGACCCTGCTCCTCCACTACTAGTGATAACCTACACAAAAACATAGAAACATAGAATAATAGAAGCAGGAGTAGGCCCTTTGGCCCTTCGAGCCTGCTCTGCCATTCAATATGATCATGGCTGATCCTCCATCTCAATACCATATTCCCGCTCTCGCCCCATATCCCTTGATGCCTTTTGTGTCTAGAAATCCATCTCCTTCTTAAATATATTCAGTGACTTGGCCTCCAAAGTCATCTGTGATAGACAATTCCACAGGTTCACCACCCTCTTACTGAAGAAATTTCTCCTCATCTCAGTTCTAAATGTCCTACCCCGTATCCTGAGACTATGAACCGTCGTTCTAAACTTCCCAGCCAGGGGAAACATTTACCTTGCATCCAGTCTGTCTAGCCCTGTCAGAATTTTATACATTTCAATGAGACCCCCCTCTCATTCTTCTAAACTCTATTGAATACTGGCCTAGTCGATCCAATCTCTCCTCATACGAAAGTCCTTCCGAGGAATCAATCTGGTGAACGTTCGCTGCACTCCATGCATGGCAAGTATATCCTTTCTTAGGTAAGGAGACCAAAACTGCACGCAGTACTCCAGGTGTGGTCTCACTGTAGTAAAAAATCATTGCTCCTGTCTCAAATCCTCTTGAATGAAGGCCAACATACCATTTGCCTTCCTAACTGTTTGCGGCACCTGTATGTTTGCTTTCAGTGAGTGGTGTACAAGGACAACCAGGTCTCTTTGTACATCAACATTTCCAATCTATCAACATTTAAATAATACCCTTCCTTTCTGTTTTTCCTACCGAAGTGGATAACTTCACATTTATCCACGTTATACTGCATCTGTCATGTATTTGCCACTCACTGAACCCTGCGGTACCCCACTAGTCACCATCTGCCACCCCGAAAAAGACCCATTTATTCCTACTCTCTGTTTCCTGTCTGTTAACCAATTTGCAATCCATGCCAGTATATTAGCCCCAATCCCATGTGCTTTAATTTTGCACACTAACCTCTTATGCGGGATTTTTTCAAAGGCCTACTGAAAATCCAAATACACCACATCCACTGGTTCTCCCTTATCTATTCTATCAGTTACATACTCAAAAAAACTCCAGTTGGTTTGTCAAACACGATTTCCCTTTTCATAAATCCATGCTGACTTTGTCGACTCCCGTTGAAAATTTCTAAGTGTCCTATTATCAAATTCTTTATAATTGACTCTAGCATTTTCCCTACTACTGACGTTAAGCTAACCGGTCTGCAGCTCGCTGTTTTCTACCTCCCTCCTTTTTTAAATAGTGGGGTTACATTTGCCACTCTCCAATCTGCAGCAACCGTTCCGTAATCTATAGAATTTTGGAAGGTGACAACCAATGCATCCATTGTTTCCATGGCTACGTCTTTTAGTACTCTGTGATGCAGATTATCAGGCCCGGGGGATTTATCGGCTTTCAGTCCCGTTAATTTCTCCAGCACTATTTTTTTACTAATACTAATTTGCTTTAATTCCTCCTTCTCACTAGACCCTTAGTTCCTTAGATTTTTCTGGGAAGTTATTTGGGTCCTCTACTGTGAAGACAGAGCCAAAGTATTTGTTTAATTGCTCTGCCATTTCCTTGTTCCCCATTATAAATTCTCCCATTTCTAACTGTAAGAGACCTACATTTGTCTTCACTAATCTTTTTCATTTTAAATACTTGCAGAAGCGTTTACATTCCGCTTTTATGTGCCTTGTCAGTTTACTATAATACTCTTTTTCCCCTCTTAATCAATCTCTTGGCCTGTTTTTGTTGAACTCTAAACTGCTCCCAATCCTCAGGCTTGCTACTTTTTCTGTCAACTTTATATGACTCCTCTTTGGATCTAATACTATCCTTAATGTTTTTGTGAGCAATGGTTGGGCTTTTCCTTTAGTGTCTTTGCACCAGAAAGGAATGTATAACTGTTGCAATTCAAACATTCGTTCCTTAAAGGTTAGCCATTGTGTATCCACCGTCATGCCTTTTAATGAAGCACCCCAATCTATCATAGCCTACTCCCTCCGCTTACCTTCGTGGTTTCCTTTGTTTTGATTTAGGACCCTAGTTTCGGATTGGACTACTTCACTTTCCATCTTAATGAAGAATTCTTACATGTTATGGTCACTCTTCCCTGAAGGACCCCGCAACACACGATTATTAATTAACCCCTTCTCATTGCAGATTGCCCAATCTTTGATAGTCTGTTCCCTGGTTTGCTCCTCAACGTACTGGTCTAAAAAAACATCTCGTACACACTCCAGGAATTTATCCTCCACAGTATTACTGCTAATTTGCTTTGGCTAATCTATATGTAGACTAACGACAGCCATGATTACTGTAGTACACTTGTTACATGCATTTCTAATTTCCTGTTTGATGCTGCCCCCTACATTAAAGCTATTGTTTGGAGGCCTATATACAACTCCCACCAATGTGTTCTGCCCAGTGGAGCTTCTAAGCTCCACACAGACTGATTGAACATCTTGATTTTCTGAGCCAATATCCTTTCTCACGATTGCTCTGCTATCATCCTTTACGAACAACGCCACTGCACCTCCTTTACCTTTTTGCCTATCATTCCTAAATATGGAATATCCTTGGATATTCAGCTCCGAGCCTTGGTCACTCAGCAGCCATGTCTCTGTAATTGCATTTAAATCATATCCGTTTTCATCTATTTGTGCTGTTAATTCGTTTACCTTATTATGAATGCTTCGTGTATTCAGAAACAGTGTCTTTAGATTTGTCTTTTTAACATTTTTAGACATCTTAACTTTTTTTGTACTATGGCCCTATTTGTCTTACCATTTTTTCTTACCCGGACCCTATTTGTTAGTGCACTCTTTTGTTTATACGCTCTGTCCCTTCCTGACACAATCTGGTTGTCCTTAGCCCAATCCATTTCTTGCACTGCTTCCTTGTCTTTTCTCTTTAGCATTCTAGATTTCTCTCCACCGTGACACCCCCACCCCTTATTTTGTTTAAAGCCCTAACTACCTCCCTAGTTATTCGATTCACTAGAACTCTGGTCCCAGCATGGTTCATGTGTAGTCCGTCCCAACAGAACAGTTCTCTCTTTCACCAGTACTGGTGCCAGTGCCCCACGAATCGAAACCCACTTCTCCCACACCAATGCTTGAGCCACGCATTCATCTCGCTGATCCTATTGACCCTATGCCAATTTGCTCGTGGCTCAGGTAATAACCCAGAGATTATTACCTTTGTGGTTCTGCTTTTTAATTTAGTCCCAGCTGCTCAAACTCTCTCAGCAGAACCTTTATCTTAGTCCTACCTATGTCGTTGGTATCTACGTGGACCACGACAACTGGTTCCTCGCCCTCCCATTCCAAGTTCTTGTCCAGCCCGGAGGAGATGTCTTTTACCCTGGCACCAGGTAGGCAACCTAGCCTTCGGGTCTCACGCTCCTGGCTGCAGAGAACAGTGTCTATCCCCCTAACCACAGTGTCGCCTACAACAACCACCTCCATTTTTACTTTCCCTACTTGAACGGCTTCCTGTACCACGGTGCAGTTGTCAGTTTGCTCCTCCGCCTCGCAGTCCCCGCACTTGTCCACAAAGCTTACAAGAACCTCGAATCTATTGGACAAGTGCAGGGGCTGAGGCTCCAGCAATACTACCTCCTGGATCCCCGTACTTGCCTCACTCACAGCCACACCCTCCTGTCCATGACCTCGTGTCAATTCTAAAGTATTTAGTCTAAGGGGTGTAGCTGCCTCCTGGAGAAAAAGGTCCAGGTAACTTTCTCCCTCCCTGATGACTCGCGATGTCTGCAGCTTGGACTCCAGCTCCTCAATTCGAGCCGAAGTTCCTCGAGCCGCAGATACTTTACTGCAGGTGTAGTCACCCTGGACAAAAGTGACCACAAGCTCCCACATATTGCAGCAGCAACACATATTTCCTGTTCTCCCATTATTTTATTGAGTTATTAATTTATTAGTTTAGTGGTAATCAAAGTATTTGCCTCGTTTAGTTTATTAAATTAATTAAAGTTAATTTATTTTTTTAAATTTAGTTATATGTTATATGTTGACTTAAAAGTTAGCCCACAGTCACTACCAATCACTTACCTGCCTTGCCTGTGACGTCACACTGCCGTGTTCTCTTGTAGTTGCAGGTGTGCTGCTGCTTTTATCCCCGCTCTCGGGCCTCGGTCTGCTCCCGCTCAGGTCCGCCGCCGCTCTGCGGGAGAGGTTAGGAAAAGCAAGGAAAAGCAGCACCTCCTTCCCCCACTTCACCGAACTCCCACACTTACCAAACTCCAAATGTGTTCACTTTGTGTCAAGCTGCACTCCGTGACAAATTGCACACCAACCTCCCTTGTTTATATTACTCAGATTTATGAGTCAGCTCTCTGGCAGTTCTTACACTTACACTAGACGAAACCGTGCTCCCCCACTACTTGTGATAACCTGCACTTACATTAGAGTTGTCCGTGCTCCGCCTGTACTATTTTTATCCTACACCTACAGTAGAGTTGCCCGTGCTCCGCCTGTACTATTTTTATCCTACACCTACAGTAGACATGACTGTGCTCCTCCGGTACTCGTGATAGCCTATATTTACACCAGAATTGAGCACACTCCTGTGGCACTAGAGGTTCGCTAAACATGCAAAAGAGTGGAACATGCTCCTCCACCACTAGTGGTACTTCTACACTTTATCTTGGGGTTGTCAGTGCTTCTCCGGTGCTAGTGTTACCCTACACTTACAGTATCGGTGAACGTGCTACTTTAGTAATATTGGTATCCTACACTTACATTAGAACTGACCGTGCTCCTCCAATATTAGTGGGAACCTATTCTTACACTAGAGTTAACCATCCTCCTCTGGTACTAGTAGTTCCACTGCACTTACACTGTGGTTCAGAGGCTAGGCTCTGATTCTCATATTATAAAAAGGAAATAGAGGCACTGAAAGAGGTGAAGAAGATACTTAAAGGTTTTATACCAGAAATGAAAGATTATACATATCAGCAAAGTTTGAACAATCCACGGCACTTTTCTCTAGAAAAGAGAGTGCTGACGGGTGACCCGATAGCAGTCTTTAAAATTATGAATGGGTTTGATAGGGTAACCGAAGCGAAGACATTCCCACTTATGAGGAGAATTAAACTAGTGGCCATGAGTATAAGATAGGCACTAATACATCCAACAGGGAGTCCAGGAGAAACTTATTCAACAAGAGACTGATTAGAATGTGGAATTCGCTACTACAAGGATTAGTTGTGGCGAGTGACATCGATACATTGAAGGGGAAGCTAGGCAAGTACATAAGAAAGAATGGACTAGAAGGATATGCTGATAGGTTCAGGTGAGTGAGGTGGGAGGAGGCTCGTGTGGAGCATAAACACCGACATGGACCAGTTGTACCGTATGTTCTGTTTCTGTGCTGTACATTCTATATAAATCTATATAAATCATAAGCCATCTTTGGAACAGGCTCCCTGGAAAGACCGTGGAAGAAGTTAGAAATAACTAACTCAAATGAAAATTAGAAAGATTTATTTCAGAAAATAGCGTTTTGGGAAACGGTATCTGAATAATTTGAGACATGACCTAAGTGTGATAGCTTCGGATGAACTGATGACTTTTAACCCATGGTCCACACAGCGCTGTATCACTGGGGATTTACTCTTGTCTTTACTGAGTCTGTTGTAGACTAATTGATGGAGATCGATTGCGATGATTAGCAAACAACTGTATTATGTAACATGCGACTAGCAGGATGGTAGTAGGTAAACTAAATGAACTGTGGTAATTTTTCGTCTAGCAGTTACTATGTTTCTTTGTTCTTTGTCCCCTCGTATTTGTCATCTATATGCTGGCCTTCAGCAGTAGATTCCGATTTTCAAAAAGCATTCGATAAGTTGCCACACTAAAGGTTCTTACACAAAATGTGGGGTCATGGGATTGGTGATAAGAAATTCGCATGGGCATTGAGGATTGGTTAACGGGCAGAAAACAGTGAGTAGTAATATTCAGGTAATTTCGAGTTAGCAGGCTGTAACTAGTGGGGTACTGCAAGCATCAGTGCTTGGGCCTCAGCTACTTACAATCTATATTAATGACTTTGATGAAGGGACCGAGTGGAATGTATCCAAGTTTGTTGACGAAACAAAGCTAGGTGGAAAAATAAGTTGTGAGGAGGACACAAAGAGGTTGCAAAGGTATATAGACAGTTTCAGTGACTGAGCAAGAACATGGCAGATGGAATCTAACGTGGTGAAATGTAAAGTTATCCACTTAGGTAGGAAACATAGAAAAGCAGAATATTTTTAAATGGTGAAAGATTGGGAAACATTGGTGCTCAGAGGGACATGGGTGCCTTGTCCAGGAATCATAGAAATTTAACATGCAGGTAAGGAAATACATTAGGAAAGCAAATGTTATGTTTGCCTTCATTACAAAATAATTAGAGGATAAGAGTAAAGACGTCTTACTGCAATAATATACGGCCTTGGTGAGACCACACCTGGAGTACTAAGTACAGTTTTGGTCTTATTACGTAAGGGAGGATGTATTTGCCTTAGATGGAGTGTCACGAGGGCTCACTATACTGGGTCCTGTTATAGGGGTATTGTTCTATGAGGAGAGATTGAGTAGACTAGTCCTATATTCCCTAGAATTTAGAAGAATGAGAAGTTTTCACAGAAACGTTGAAAATTCTTTCGGGTCTTGACAGGATAGATGCTGGGAGGAGGTTCCCCTGGCTGTGGAGTCAGGAACTAGGGATCTCAGTCTCACAATAAGAGGTCGGCGATTTATGACTGAGATGAGGAGACATTTTTTCACTGAAACGGTTGTGAATCTTTGGAAGTCTCTACCACAGAGGGCTTTCGATGCTCAGTCGTTGATTATATTCAAGACAGAGATCGATAGATTTTTGGATACTTTTAGAAAGGCGAGGAGATCCACTGAGAATCCCATTAGTAAAGGATTTGTTCAAGGTGAGAGTCTAACAAGCTATTGGGTGCCGTTTAATTTCTGGTAAAAGGCTAGGTATTACTGAGTCAATTTGACTGGTGGGTTACTGGTGTATAAAGCTCGCCCATACCTCACCTGCGAGTGTGTGATGCTTATATGTGCAGAGATTTAAATCTTGTATTCATACCATGCTGTCCGTGAGATGCTGTGCTTCACTCTGCGTGATGAACGAATATGCAGTGAAATTTACACTGTATCTAAACCCCTATCTACCTGACCTGAGAGTATTTGATTGAACAGTTTCGAGGTTCCTTTACGATGTATCTGCTCCGTGCTGTTCCTCACTTGTGTGTTTTTCTGAGACAATTTCGAGGGAGCATCATTCTGTATATAGCCCGTGCTGAAATTGCCCTGAGAGTGTATGATGCGATTTTTAGAGTGAACTTTATTCTGCGTTTTACCCAGAATGTACCTAACCAGGGTATGTTTGATGGGAAAGTACTGACTGAACTTTATTCTGTACCTAACTCGAGTTATACCTGACCTGGGAGCACCTACTATGCAGCACGACTTTTTTGATGAAGTGACAGGGAGGATTGATGAAGGAAATGCAATGGATGTTGTCTACATGGATTTTGGGAAGGCTTTTGACACCACATAGAAGGCTGGTTAATAAAATGTAGGCTCATGGAGTAGGTGGGTCAGTGGCAGCTTGGAAAATGAATTGACTTAAGGACAGCAAACAGCGAGTTCTGGTAAATGGCTATTTTTCAGACTGGTGGATGTTAGACATTGGTGTTCGCCAAGGGTCAGTGCTGGGGCCAATGTTTGTTTGATATATATATATATATATATATATGACCCGGATATTGGAATACAGAGTAGAATTTCTAAATTTGCCAATGAAACCAAACTTGGGGGTGTGGCAAAAAGTGAGGATGATACCAATCGACTGCAGCAGGATATAGAAAGGCTAGCAGAATGGGAAGACAAGTGAGGTGATGCATTTTGGCAGAAGGAACAGGGAGAGTCAATATACACTTAATGACACGGTTTCAAAGAGTGTGCACGTAAAGAGGGACCTGAGAGTTAATGTGCATATGTCCCTAAAGGTGGAGGGACATATTGAGAGAGGGGTTAGCAAAGCATATGGGATCTTGGGCTTCATAAATAGAGGTATTGAGTACAAAATTAGAAAAGTTATGTTGAACCTTTATAAAGTGCTGGTTAGGCCACAACTGTAGTATTGCGTCCAGTTCTGGTCACCACACATTACGAAGGGTGTGAAGTTACTTGAGAGGGTGCAGAGGAGATTTACCAGAATGGTTCCGAGTATGGAGGATCTTAGCTACAAGGACAGTTTGGAGCAGCTGGATTTGTTTTCATTAGAGCAAAGGAGGTTGAGGGGTGATTTGATAGAGGTGTACAAGATTATGATAGAGTTGTAAAAGATTCTGACGGGTTTGGATAGGCTAGACGGGGAAAGGCTGTTCCCACTAATTGACGGTACAAGGACTAGGGAACACAGATTTAGGTTGAGGGCAACAGATACAGGGGTGATGTGAGGAAAAAAGTGTTTAGAGAGCGGATAGTGAGGATATGGAACTCGCTGCCGACGGAAGTGGTGGAAGCGGAGACTCTCAATGTTTTGAAGGGGAGACAGGATAGGCATTTGAGGGAAATGAACTTGCAGGGCTACGGGGATAGAGCGGGGGAATGGGACTGACTGGATTGCTCTACAGAGCGCCGGCACGGACTCGATGGGCCGAATGGCCTCCTTCGGTGCCGTTATGACTCTATACGTGAGATGGTGTGCCCCATTGGTCGTGTCAGGTAAGCTGTACATTGCTTTGGCCACAAGCTGCACCTGAGTTGTCTGTACTTGCAAACGACTATACAGTGAGATTTATACTGTAACTAACCCCGTCTACTTGCAATTCGACTTTTTAACGGGACAGTGTAGAGGGAGCTATTCTCCGTAACTAACCCAAGCTGTATTGCCGGAGTGGTGTTGATGGGACAGTGACCAGGGAGCTTTACTTTTATCTACACCGTACTGTACCTTTCATGTGAGAGTTTTTTCGAACAGCGTCGAGGGAGATTTATTCTGTATCTGACTCGGGCTTTTCCTGACCTGGAGAGTTTTATGGGAATTTCTTAAAGGACCTTTACTCGGTACTTAATACATACTGTACCAAACCTGGATGTGTTTGATGGGGCAGTTTAGACAGAGATTTGCTCTGTATCTAACCAGTGTTGTCGCTGACCTGGACGGGTGTGGGGCATGTAGAGGGAGCTTTATTCAGTATCACCCCGTGCTGGACCTGACGTGGGAGTGTTTGATGGGATATTTTAAACTGTGCTTTACAGTGTATCTAACCCATGCGGTACATAATTTGGGAGTGATTGATGGGACAGTGTAGATGTAGTTTTACTCTGCATGTATCTCGTGCCGTACCTGAACTGCGAGTGTTTGATGGGACAGTGTAGACGGAGCTTTATCTATTATTGTCCATGATTTCGCCTCCAATTATTAGTCCAGTGGCCTAACACATTCATAGCCCTGATGATCCCTACAATGTGCCTCTGACGCCTCTTCCTGTTACATGGAATAGACTGGTTTCAGTACACAGAGGTGCTTGTTATATCCTCATCCAAGCACCAATACTTCAGACTGCCTTTCAATGCCAAGACAGGAGCGAGACAAACTGTCTGATATTATGTGAGGGAGACTTTGTGGTGTATAATTCAAAAGACAAACACACGGGCCAGTGAATAGTATGTATTCATATTTGGAGGATGGGAGGAGAATACGTAAAGGGTAATTATACGCGTTTGTGCTGCCTGCCTGGGGTTTCAGTACATGGGAACGAGGTCGGAGACAGGACTGAATGTGCAACAGGTGTCAATCCCCAGTGAGACTGCGCATCAGGAGCAGAGCCTGGTCACGTGACCATGTGACACCTCGACGGGGCGGAGCTTCGGCTGCTTTGTGACATTGTTATTGGCTGCTGTGTGATTGGCTCCTGGCTCCTTTGCGTTGTCACCTGGAGACAGGTTTCCGCCCCTGGTTACGCTCCATCAGTAGAGAGTTGCAGTGGGCGAAGCTGGTGTTGCCAGCAGATATTGTTACTGAGTTCAGTCCCTATAAATAGGGGCAAGGAAAGAAAATAAAAAGTTAAATATAAAGTGAGTAATTCAAACAAATGTAATTAAATTTAAGTATATTCAAATTAAATATATTGATAGTAACAAAATTAGTCCCATTGTTTTCTAGCAACAGATTCTAGAATTAAAGGAAACAATTTTTGTTGAAAATTTTTTTTGCAGTGATCTTTGTCTCAGAAAGGTGGAGGTTGCAAAATGGAATCAGCCCCACTCGAACTGGGTGTAGATAAAGGTTGATAGTTTTGGTGAGATTTACATTGTATCTAAGCCCTATCTATTTGCCCTGGGAGCTTTCGATGGGACAGTGTTGAGGGCGCTTTACTCTATATCTGACCTGTGCTGCTGCTTTTGATGTGTTTTAAGGAAGAGTGCAAAGGGAGCTTTACTCTGTTTCTAACCCTTATTGTACCTGCCTTGGTAATGTATATGGAACAGTGTAGAGGGAGCTTTATTCTGTATCTGACCTGTGCTGTTCCTGACCTCTGAGTGTTTTAAGCTACAGTGTAGAGGGAGCTTTACTCTATATCTGACCTGTGCTGTTCCTGACCTCTGAGTGTTTTAAGGTACAGTGTAAAGGAAGCTTTACTCTGTATCTAGCCCGTGTTGTACTTGCCCTGGGAGTGTATGATGGGAATTCGTAGAGGAAGCTTTAGTATACATTTAAACCCTGCAGTGTCAAACCTGGGTGTGTTTAATGGAACAGTGCAGACAGAGCTTTACTCTATCGCTAATCCGTTCTGTACCTGATCTGGGAGTGTTTGATGGGACAGCCTAGCGGGAGCTTAACTCAGTATCTACTCAGTGGTGGACCAGACATGGAATTGTTTGATGTGGCTGTTTAGAATGTGCTTTATACTGTAGATAACCCGTGCTGTACCTGACCTGCGAATGTTTGATGGGACGGAGTAGAGTAAGTTTTACGCTGCATGTATCTTGTGCCGTACCTGAACTGCGAGTGTTTGATAGGACCGTGTAGATGGAGCTTTAACTATTATTGCCCATGATTTCCCCTCCAATTATTGCTCACATGGCCCCACCCATTGATAGCCCTGATGATCCCTACAATGTGCCTCTGACGCCCCTTCATGTTACAGGTAATAGACTGGTTTTAGAACACAGAGGAGGTAGTTATATCTTCATCCAAGTACCATTACCTCAAATTGTCTTTCACTGGCGAGGCAGGAGGGAGTCGCACTGCTTGATATTATATGAGGGAGTCTTTGCAGTGTATAATCGAAAGGTGGATATTTGGGCCAAAGAATAGTGGGAGCTCATATTTGGAGGATTGGACGGAGAATTCATAAAGGGCAATTTGGGTGGTTGTGCTCCCTGCCTTGGGTCACAGTACATGGAATGGGATGGGAGATAGGACTGAATGTAGAACATGTGTTCATGCCCATTGACACTGCACACCAGAAGAAGAGCATGGTCATGTGACCCTTTTAATTCTCGACGGGGCGGAGCTCCGGCTGCTTTGTGACATTGTTCCTGGTTGCAGCCAAGGCAGGAGGGAACGCACTGCTTGATATTTTGTGAGGGAGACTTGGGGTGTATGAATCAAAGTGAATCTTTGGGCTATGGACTATTGGGGCCTCTTACTGAGGATGGGAGGATAATGCATAAGGTGAAATGTTGTCAGTCTGTGCTCCCTGGCTGAAGGCTCTTACATGCAAACGGAATCGGAGACAGGACTGAATGAACAACATGTGTTCATCCCCAGTGAGACTGCACACCAGGAGCAGACCATGGACATGTAACCCTGTGACGCCTCGACTGGGCGGAGCTCCGGCTGCTTTATGACATTGTTAGTGGCTGATGTATGATTGGCTCCTGGCTCCTTTGTGATGTCATCTGGAGACAGGTTTATGCCCCTGGTTACGCTCCATCAGTGGTCAGTTACAGTGGGTGGATCTCGAGTTGGCAGCAGATATTGTGAGTGAGAATGGCTCCTATAAATAGGGGTAAGGAAATATAAGAAAAATTTAATATTAATGTAAGTAATTCACCAAATATAATTCATTGTAATTGTTTTATTATTCATTCCTGGGATGTGAGCGTCACTGGCAAGACCAGGATTTATTGTCCATTCATAATTGCCCTTGAGAAGGTGGTGGTGGGCCGTCTTCTTGGACCACTGCAGGCCGTGTGGTGAAGGTACTCTCACAGTGCTTTTAGGTAGGGAGCTCCAGATTTTGACCCAGCGACGATTAATGATTGGCGATATACTTCTAAGTCAGGATTGTGTTTAACTTGGAGGGAAACTTGGAGGTGGTGGTGTTCACATGCACCTGCTGCCCTTGTCCTTCTAGGTGGAAGGGGTCGCGGGTTTGGGAGGTGCTGCCGAAGTAGTCTTGGCGAGTTGCTGCAGTGCATCTTGTAGATGGTACAAACTGCAGCCACAGTACGCCGGTGGTGGAAGTAGTTAATGTTTAAGGTGGTGGATGGGGTGCCAATCAAGCGAGCTGCTTTGTCCTTGATGTTCTCGAGCTTATTGAGTGTTGTTGGAGCTGCACTCATCCAGGGAAGTGGAGAATATGCCATCACACTCCCGTCCATGTTTGGCCGAAGGATATAATGAGGTATGGATCCGAGTGGTCCTGGCGGAACCCAAACTGAACATCGGTGAGCGGGTTATTGTTGAGCAAGTGCCGTTTGATAGCACTGTCGACGACACCTTCCATCACTTTGCTGATGATTGAGAGTAGACTGCTGGGGCGATAATTGGCCGGATTGGATTTGTCCTGCTTTTTGTCGACATGACATACCTGGACAGTTTTCCAAATTTTCGGGTAGATGCCAGTGTTGTAGCTGTACTGCAACAGCCTGGCTAGAGGTGCGGCTAGTCCTGGTGCACACGTTCTCAGCACGACAGCCAGGATGTTGTCGGGGCCATAGCCTTTGCTGTATCCAGTGCGCTCAGCTGTTTCTTGGTATCACGTGGAGTGAATCGAATTGGCTGAAGACTGGCTTCTGTTATGGTGGGGACCTCAGGATGAGGCCGATATGGATCATCCACTCGGCACTTTTGGCTGAAGATTGTTGCAAGTGCTTCAGCCTTGTCTTTTGCACTCGCATCCTGGGCTCTGCCATCAATGAGGATGCGGATATTCATGGAGCTTCCTCCTCCCGTTAGTTGTTTAATTGCCCACCGCCATTCACGACTGAATGTGGCAGGAATGCAGAGCTTTGATCTGAGACATTAATTGTGGGTCCTGTGTTGCAGCTTCCCCAGGTTGGCACCTCATTTTTAGGTCCGCCTGGTGCTGCTCCTTGTATGCTCTTCTGCACACCAGATTGAACCAGGGTTGGTCCCCTGGCTTGATGTTAATTGTAGAATGAGGGATATACCGGGCCATGAGGTTACAGATTGTGGTGGAATACAATTCTGCTGCTGCTGATGTCCCACAACGTCTCATGGATGCCCAGTTTTGAGCAGCTGGATCTGTTCTGAATATATCCTATTTAGCACGGTGGTAGAGCCACACAACAGGATAGAAACATAGAAACATAGAAAATAGGTACAGGAGTAGACCATTCGGTCCTTCGAGCCTGCACCGCCATTCAATGCGTTCATGGCTGAACATGCTACCTCAGTACCCCATTCCTGCTTTCTCGCCATACCCCTTGATCCCCTTAGTTGTGAGTGTTATATCTAACTCCCTTTTGAATATATTTAGCGAACTGGCCTCAACAACCTTCTGTGGAAGAGAATTCCATAGATTCACCACTCTCTGGGTGAAGAAGTTCCTCCTCAGCTCAGTCCTAAATGGCTTCCCCTTAATCCTTAGACTGTGACCCCTGGTTCTAGTTTTCCCTACCATTGGGAACATTCTGCCCGCATCTAATTTGTCTAAACCAGTCAGGATTTTAAATGTCTCTATAAGATCCCCCCTCATTCTTCTGAACTCCAGAGGATACAAGTTCAGTTGACCCAATCTTTCTTTATATGGCAGTCCGGCCATCCCAGGAATCAATCTAGTGAACCTTCGCTGCACTCCCTCAATAGCAAGAATGTCCTTCCTTAAGTTAGGAGACCAAAACTGCGCACAATACTCCAGGTGTGGCCTCACCAAGGCCCTGTACAACTGTAGCATCACCTCCCTACTCCTGTACTCAAATCCCCTTGCTATGAAGGCCATCATTCCGTTTGCTTTCTTGACTGCCTGCTGCACTTGCATTCCCACCTTCAGTGACTGATGTACCATGACGCCCAGGTCTCGTTGCACGTCCCCTTTCCCTAATCTGCCACCATTCAGGTAATAGTCCGCCTCTCTATTTTTACCACCAAAGTGGATAACCTCACATTTATCCACATTGTACTTCATCTGCCATACATTTGCCCATTCACCCAACCTGTCCAAGTCACTCTGTAGCCTCCTAGCATCCTCCTCATTGTTCACACTGCCTCCCAATTTAGTGTCATCCGCAAATTTGGAGATATTACATGTAATCCCTTCGTCCAAATCATTAATATATAATGTAAACAGCTGGGGTCCCAGCACCGAACCCTGCGGTACCCCGCTGGTCACTGCCTGCCATTCTGAAAAGTACCCATTTACTCCTACTCTTTGTTTCCTGTGTGCCAACCAGTTCTCAATCCACGTCAACACATTACCCCCAATCCCATGTGCTTTAACTTTGCTCACCAATCTCTTGTGTGGGACCTTGTCGAAGGCCTTCTGAAAGTCCAAATACACCACATCTACTGGTTCCCCCCTGTCCACCCTATTGGAAACATCCTCAAAAAATTCCAGAAGATTTGTCAAGCATGATTTCCCTTTCACAAATCCATGCTGACTTGGACCTATCATGTCGCCACTTTCCAAATGGTCTGTTATGACATCTTTAATAATTGCTTCCATCATTTTACCCACGACCGATGTCAGGCTGACCGGTCTATAATTCCCTGCTTTCTCCCTCCCTCCTTTTTTAAAAAGAGGGGTTACATTGGCCACCCTCCACTCCATCGGAACTGATCCAGAGTCTAAGGAATGTTGGAAAATGATCGTCAATGCATCCACTATTTCCAAGGATGGAGGGTGTCCTCAGTGTGAAGACCAGATTTCGTCTCCACAGGGAATGTGGTCTATGCTGTTATGGACAGATGCATCTGCGACAGGTAGGTTGGTGAGGACGAGGTCAAGTAGGTATATCCTTCGTGTTAGTTATCTCACCAACTATTGCAGTCATAGTCAGGCAGCTACATCCTTCAGGAGTCGGCCAGCTCGCTCAGTAATGGTGCTACCGAGACACTCTTGGTGATGGACATTCAAATTCCTCACATTCTGTGCCCTTGCCACCCTCAGTGCTTCTTTGAAGTGGTGTTCAACATGGAGGACTACTGATTCATCAGCTGTGGTAGGGCGGTAGGTGCTAATCAGCAGAAAGTGTCCTTGCCCATGCTTAACCAGAAGCCATGAGACTTCATGGGGTCCGGAGTCAATGTTGCGATCTCCCAGGGCAACGCCCTCACGACTGTATGCCACCTCTGGAGGGTCTGTTCTGTCTGTGGGACAGGAAATACCCAGCTGATTGTGATGGAGGAATCTGGGACATTGGCTGAAAGGCACGACTCTGTCAGTATCACTATGTCAGGCTGTTGCTTGACTAATCTCTGGGACAGCTCTCCCAATTTTGGCACCCATCAGTACAGGATTTCTTCAAGGTTAGAGTGTAGCAAGCAATAAGGTGCTGTTTAATTACTGGTAAAAGGCTCAGCAGTTGATGTGACAATTTGACTGCGGAATCACTGGTATGTAAAGCTAGCCGATACATCACCAGGGCATCCGTGATGCTTACAGGACGATTTTCCTGAAAATGTATTAATACCACACTGTACATGAGATGGCATGCTTCAGTGGGCAGTGTCAGAGGAACTGTACGCTGCATTAACCACATGCTGTATGTGATAAAACAGGAAGCTTCAACAATGATTATAAAGACGAGGAGCTCCACTGAGAATCCCATCAGTACAGGATTCTTTCCAGGTGAGAGTCTAACAAGCTATTCTGTGCCGTGGGCAGAGCCTGAGTTGCAGCAGATACTGTGAGTGAGCATAAATAGGGACAAGGATATAAAAGAAAAAAATAATATTAAAGTAAGTAATTCAAACAAATGTAATTAATTGCAACTTTATTCCAATTATATATAAAAAATAAAATCAAAAACGGACCCATTTTATTCTGATCGTAAGAACATAAGGATAAGGAGCAGAAGTAGGCCATATGGCCCCTCGAGCCTGCTCCACCATTGAATAAGATCTTGGATGATCTTCGACCTCCTCTCCACTTTCCCGCCCGATACCCATATCCCTTGATTCCCTTAGAGTACAAAATCTCTCTACCTCAGCCTTGAATATACTTAATGTCTGAGCATCCACAGCCCTCTGGGGAAGAGAATTCCAAAGAATCAGAACTCACAGTGAAGAAATTGTTACTCATCTCAGTATTAAATGGCTGGCCCCTAATCTTGAGACTCTGCCCCTAGTCCTAGACTCTCCAGCCAGGGAAAACAACCTCTCAGCATCTACCCTTTCAAAGATCTCAACATCGTATGTTCCATTTAGATCACCACTCATTGCCCATTCTACTCAATCTCTCCTCATAGATCAATCATCTCATCCCAGGAATCAATCTAGTGAAGCTTCGTTGCCTCTCAGTATCCTCCCATTAATTGTGTATTCCCTTGCCTTGTTGCCCACCCCAAATGCATTACCTCACACTTTTCCGAATTGAATTCCATTTGCCACATTTCTGCCCAACTGACCAGTTGATCGATATCTTCCTGCAGTCTAAAACTTTCCTCCTCACTGTCAACCACACCGCCAATTTTCGTATCATCTGCAAATGTCTTTATTGTGCCCCCTACATTTAAGTCTAAATCATAAATATATACTACAAAAAGTAATGGAACGAGAACTGAGCCCTGTGCAACCCCATCGGAAACAGCCTTCCAGTCGCAAAAACTCCCCTCAACCATGACCCTTTGTGTCCTGCCACTGGGGCAATATTGAATCAAATTTGCCAGTCTCCCTTGGATCTGTAAGGTTTCCAAAATTTGCAGATCCCCAAAACCTAAGGAAAAAGCACTTTGGAACTACCTCAGAGTGATAAAAATGCATTTGGGCCTAACATAAGGAATTTAAGACCAAAATCCAAGTTTTGGCATTTTAAAAACATGTCTGGCCCTGTAAAGGGAGGAAAGGCTGCGAAGGAAGTTGGGCTTGACCTCTGCAAAAGTAGTTTGGGTATTGCAGTTAATTGCAATGTCTGGGTAACCGGAATGACCTCACTCAAAGCCCCAGCACGCATTAACATTTTGACAATAGATCCTAGGAGGAGACAGTCCCACCCAAAACAACAGGTCCCATCAAACCGATTACAGAACCCATTAAAGACATACATAAAGCAAATATTCGATTGAAGTTCTAGGACCAGTCAAGAAACCCAAAACATGAGGACAATTCAAACTCCGATTAAAGAAAGAGTTCAGGAGAAGCAAGGAAGAAGCAGCAAGGAGTTCCACAGTTCTGCAAGAAGGCAGTTCCACAGGTCGGAAGAAGACAGTTTAAACAGAGGCAGAGTTCAACAGAAAGAAGTACAACAAAGAAGGCCAGCAGTTCAAGAGACCAGAGCGACCGCCTCAGTGACCATTGGACACCTCGCGGCAACAAGGGCCTTACGAAACCTTTTACTCAAAAGACTCTAAACCCTAGCTCTCAACTGTCAAGAACTGTCATTTGGTAAGCATTATCCCTGATCTTCTGGAATCAAACCTAGCTAGGCAGTGGGATTTGGGAGGGATAAGGGTTTTTGTATATTGTGATTCCCCCTCACCTGTACCGTGTGTTCCCCAACCTGTGTTTAAGCATTAAGTGTGCTTTAAGTTTGTTACCATTTATTTCTTTAATAAAAGTCAAAACTCTTTCATCAAATCCTGTTGTCTACTGCATCTTTGTTCACAACCCCCAAATAAGTCCAAGGTCCAGAACCAGGGGCGTGGGAGCGATTCGAACCGCTCACTGCGTCAGAGGCGAAGCTGACCCCTACCACACCACCCCCTACAGATCCCATGGGCGTTTACATTTTGGATCAGCCTGCCATGTGGGACCTTGTCGAAGGACTTGCTAAAATCCATGTAGACTACATCAAATGCACTGCGCTCATCGACCATTCTTCTTACCGCTACAAAGAATTATGTCAAGTTATTCAGACATGACCTTCCCTTAACAAAACCATGCTGACTGTCCTTGATCAATCTGTGTCTTTCTAAATGAAAGTTTACAATGCCCCTCAGAATTGATTCCAGTCATTTGTCCACCACCGAGATTAAACCAAATGGCCTGTAATTATTCGGTTTATCCCTTCCTCCCTTTTTAAACAATGGTACAACGTTAGCAGTTCTCCAATCAGGGGCACCATTCCTGGAGCCAGGGAGGATTGGAAAATGATGGTCAGTCCTCCGCAATTTCCTCAATTGCTTCTTTGAATAGCCTCGGATATATTTCATCCGGCCCTCGCGATGTATCTACTTTCACGGATGCTAAACCACTTAATACTTGCTCTCTTACTATGTTTATCAAGTCCAATATTTCACTATCTTCCTCCTTAACTTCAAAGTAGGAATCATCCTCCTCTATTGTGAATACAGCTGCAAGGCATTCATTAAGTACCTTACCCACATCATCTGCCTCCACAAATAGATCACCATTTTGGTCCCTGATAGGCCCTACTATTTCCTTAGTTATCCTCTTGCTCTTTATGTAATTATAAAAGATCTTTGGGTGTTCTTTGATTCTACTTGCCAGTATTTTCCCATGTTCTATTTTGCTTTCCTAATTTCCTTCCTAATTTCACCCCTACACTTTCTATACTCTTCTAGGCTTTCTGCAGTATTGAGCTCACGATATCTGATATAGACCTCCCTTTTTTCCCTTTTCTTACCCTGTGTGCACCTTGTCATCCAGGGGCTCTAAATTTGGCAGTTCTACACTTTTTCATGTTTACCCTGAACTCCATGTATCTCCCTCTTGAATAAGTCCCACTGCTCTGACATTTCAAGAAACTGTTTCCAGTCCACTTTTGCTAAATCACTTCTTAACCTGGTAAAATTGGCCTTCCCCCAATTTAGAACCCATACTCATGTTTTTTCTTTGTCCTTATTCATTGTTGAGCTAAAACTAAATGAATTATGATCACTAACACAAAAATGCACTCCCACTGATACTCCTTCTACTCCTTCCACCTGCACAGCTTCATTCCCTAAAACTAAATCAAGAGCTGCCCCCCCCTCCCCCACCCTCTTCTTGGGTTTGCTACGTATTGGCTAAAAATGTCCTCTAGAATGCAATTTAGGAATGCTGTGCCCTCTATATCTTTTACACTGGTAGTATCCTAGTTAATATTGGGATGATTGAAATCCCCCACTATCACTGCCCTATTGTTTTTGCACTTGTCAGAAATTTCCCTACAAATTTGCTCTTTTATCTCCCTCGGACTGTTTGGGGGTCTACAGTACACTCCCAGCAGTGTCATTGTCCCATTTTTGTCCTTTAGTTCAATTCACATGGCCTCATTTGATGATCCTTCTAACATATCATCCCTCATCACAGCTGTAATTGTCTCAGTAGTGCGAACGCCCTATTTTTTTAAACACCTCGCTATCTCGCCTGAATATCCTGTAACCAGGAATGTTGAGCTGCCAGTCCTGCCCTTCTTTCAGTCATGTTTCAGTAATGACTATAATATAATACTCCCAGGTGTTTATCTGTGCCCTTAGCTCATCTCCCTTATTTCCTAGACTCCGTGCGTTAAAGTATACACCATTTAGCGTTGGCAACATGTCTTGTTGTCAATTTCCGTGCCCTTGTTTCCTCTGCCTTCCAAACTCGCTGACTAATTTTCTGCCCTCCATTTCCAGCTTTGCTTCTCTCGCTTCTGAAAATATTCTCAGGTTCCCATTCCCCTGCCAAGCTAGTTTAAACCCTCCCAACAGCACCAGAGGATATTGTTCCTGGCTCTGTTGAGGTGCAACCCGTTTGGGTTGTACAGGGTCTACCTACCCCAGAAACGGTCCCAATGCCTCAGGAATCTAAAGCCCTCCCTCCTGCACCAGCTCACCGGCCAATAAAATAGATTTACAAAAGGACCAGCCAACTGTGCAACTGCCACGGGATTCACCAGCTCAGCTTCTGACCAGTGATGGAGAGTGTCATTGGGACAAGAATTCAACTCCCCATCCGCCATTGAACGGTTTGTACACGAACATTTAACAGAAACAATTCCATATAGTTTAGGGATTAATATGAATCATTCTTATATATTGACAGTTTCTTGGAGCCAGCAGTATCTCAGGAAGGTGGAGAGAGAGAGAAGTCGAATCCTCACCACATTAACTGGGACCGGTGGTACCTGGACACTCAGTGTCAAAGACAGGATAAAACAGGAAGCTTCAGCAATGATTGGAAGGATGAGGAACTTTCCTGAGAATCCAATCAGTCCAGGATTTTGCCGAGGTGAGAGTCGAACCCGCTATCGGCAGCTGTTCAACATTTGCCATAAGGATCGGCCTTTGATGTGGCAATTTGACTGGGGATTCACTCACATGCGAATCTTGTCCATACCTCACCTGGGAGAGCTTGAAAATTATATGCACGTGGAAATTTATCCTGTATCTGTACCGTGCTGTACCAGAGTTAGTTTGCTTCATTAGAAAGTGTCAGAGGAGCTTTTAGCTGTATTGCCCACATGCTGTATCAGAGATGAAAGTTCTTGCTGAACCAAAATACAGCGGGATTTACTCTGTATTTAACCCCTGCCGCACCTGCCCTGGTAGTATTTGACGGGATCGTAGAAAGGAAGTTTAATACCGTATCTAACCCGTGCTTTACCTGGCCTGGGAGTGTTTGATGGGACAGTGTAGAGGGAGCTATAATCTGTATCTAAACCATGCTATACCTGCCCTGGGAGTGGTTGAGTGTAGAGGAAGCTTTACACTGTATCTGACCCGTGCTGTACCTGGCCTGGGAGTGTTTGATGGGACAATGTCGAGGGAGCTTTACACTGCATTTGGCCCGCCCTGTAACTGCCCTCGGACTTTTTGAGGGGACAGTGTAGATGGAGCTTTACTCTGTATCTAACCCGTGCTGTACCTGCTGTGGGAGTGTTTGATGGGACAGTGTAGAGGGAGCTTTACTCTGTATCTAAACCGTGCTGTACCTGCCCTGGGAGTGTTCTTTGGTACAGTGTTGAGTGAACATTACCCTATATCTTACGCGTACTGTTTCTAATCCAATGATTCAACCTCTGATGATCTCTCCACTTTTTGTCTCTGATGCTCTGAGCGGGGTCGGACATCGGACTGAATGTACAACATGTGTTCATGCACAGTAAGACTGCGCACCAGAAGCAGAGCCTGGTCATGTGACCCTGGAACACATCGACTGGGCGGGGCTCCGGTTGCTTTGTGACATTGTTACTGGCTGCTATGTGATTGGCTCCAGGCTCCTTTGTGCTATCACAAGGAGACAGGTTTCCGCCGCTGGTTACCCCCCATCAGTGGTGTGTTACTGTGGGTGGAGCTGGAGTTGGCAGCAGATATTCTGAGTCATTTTAGTGCCTATAAATAGGGGCAAACAAAATAACTACTTAACTTTAAAGTAAGTAATTCAAACATATTGTAAATATTTTAAATTAAATATTTTATTATTCACAAAAATAGTCCCATTGTTTTCCTGTAACATATTCTATAATTAAGATAAATCATGGTTATATGAAAAGTTTCTTTGATTGAGCAGTATGGTAGGAAAGTGGAAAGAGAGAAGTCGAATCATCACTACACTAACTGGAGAAAGATCGCTAGGTTCATAGAGAAGATCTATTGTGACCAAGACCCCCAGTGTCAAAGACTGGAAACGGGAAGATTCAACAATGATTGGAAATGTGAGGAGCTTTACTGAGAATCTCTTCAGTCGATGATTTTGCCGAGGTGAGAGTCCAACACGCGATTGGGAGACGTTTAGCATCTGGCAGAAAACTCGGCCTTTGATGCGGCAAATTGACTGGGGATTCACTGGTAGCCAATATCTCGAGTTCTTGACCCACTCCCTAGAGGGAATAGTTTTTCTCTGTCTACTCTATCAAACCTCACATCATCCTAAAAACCTCTATTAGGCCTCCTCTTAACTTCTCTGTTCCAAGGAGAATAGTCCTCTCCTCATAACTGAAGTCACTCATCCCCGGTAACATCCTGGTAAACCTCTTCTGTTCCATTTCTAATGCCTTTACATCTTTCCTGAAGTGTGGTGCTCAGAATTGTCAACAATACTCCAGCTGAAACTTTACCAGTGATTTATAAAGTTCTAACTGATCTCTTCTCTTTTATATTCTATTCCTCTATTTAAAAACCAAGTAAACCAGATGATTTTTTAACCAACTTATCAACTTGCCCTGCCACCTGTAAGGATCTGTGTTATGGACATTTAGGTCCTTCTGCTCATTTAAACGTTCCAAAATTGTGCCATTTATAGCACACTGTCTTTCCATTTTTGTCCTCCCAAAGTGCATCACTTACACTTCTCCGCACTTCTCTGCCATGCTTCTTCCCATCGCACCATCCTTGCTATGTCATCCTGAAGCCTATAACTATCCTCATCATTATCTACTACTTTTCCAAGTATCGTGTTGTCTGCAAACTTTGTAATGCTGCTCCCTAGGTTGTTGATAAAAAAAAATGAGTAGAGTAATGGACCCAAAATGATCCTTGGGGAACATCACAGCAAACTACCACCCAGTCTGAAAAACATCCATCCACTATCACCATTTGCTTCCAATCACTGAACCAATTCCGTACCCATTCGTCACTTTCCACTTCAATCCATGGGTTTCCATCTTCTTAACAAGCCGCATATCCAAACCAGATATCCAAGTTTGCCGATATAGGCGGCATTCTAAGCAATGTAGATGGAAACATCACATTTCAAAGAGATATTAATAGATTAAGTGACTCGACAAAACTGTGGCACATGGATCTTAACGTAGGCATGTGTCAGATCATCGACTTTGGACCTAAAAAGGAAAGATCAGAGTACTTTCTAAATGGTGAAAAGCTGGAAACAGTGGAGGTCCAAAGAAACTTACGGGTCCGTGTACATAGATCATTAAAATATCATGGACAGGTACAGAAAATAATCAAAAAGGCTACGGAATGCTGGGATTTATATCTAGCCGACTAGATTATAAGAGGTAGAAGGCTTGCTACAGCTATTCAAAGCCCTGGTTAAACCATACTTGGAATACTGTGTTCAGTCCTGGGCACCACACCTTAGGAAGCATATGTTGGCCTTGGAGGGAGTGCAGCGTAGATTTACCAGAATTATACATAGACTCCAAGGGTTATATTACGAGGAGAGATTACACAAACTAGGGCTGGATGTCTGGAATTTCGAAGGTTATGAGGTGATTTCAACGAAGTTTTCAAGATATTAAAGTGAACTGGTAGAGTAGATAGAGAGAACCATTTCCGATGGTTGGGGAGTCTAGGTTTGGGGAACACTTCTATATACAAAGGGTGGTAGACATTTGAAACTCTCTTCCACAAACGGCAGTTGATGCTAGGACAATTGTTAATTTAAAATCTGAAGTTGACGAACTTTTATTAACTAAACGAATTCTGGGGACAAAGGCTGTTATATTGAGCTCGGTCACAGTTCAACCATGATCTACAATGAATGGCAGAACAGGCTCGAGGGGCTAAATGACCAACACCTGTTCCTATTTTATGTCACTGCACAATTCTGGAGATTAGAATCGTGATTTAAATGAACACCTGACCAGGGACTTGGACCCTGGACCTTCAGATTATAAAGTCCGATGCTCTACTGACTGAGCAATCCACGCTCTGGATCTCAGGCTCACAAAGCGACCTTCACTGGCTGACGTGTATCATTACACCCTCTATATTTTCCATTTGCTTCTCCAGTGATCCACTCTGTACAGCGCATTTTTCTCACACACCCAGACTGACTGCCTCACGCAGGCTTCACTTGAGGAATATTCTCCCTCCCACAAACGACACGCTGTTTAGCAGCGGCGTCAGATGTGAGAAGTGCTGTTCCCCAGATATCTGTATTAGATCTTCAACTTTTCACCATGTTTATTATTGACTTGGACGGAGCAACAGAGTGTTATAGATCCATGTTTGAAGATCGCAGTAAGTTAGGAAGCACGGTAGTAGTGCAAATGGGAGCGGGTCTTAACCAAAGGGACAGAGACAGATGAAGTGAGTGGTCAAAACAAGACAACTTGAATTCATTGTGCGCAAGTGTGACCTCATCCAATTTGGAACCAAGTAAGATAATCGGTTTATTTTCTAAATGATTGAGGAGAAAAGACGTGTGTGAGTCCCAGTTCACAAATCATTAAACACTAGTAGACATGTACAGACATCAGTCAAAAGTGTAATGTAATCCTGCCCTTTATCTCAAGGGGGCTGGACATGGAGGAGGAGGTTATGCGTCAGTTGTATGGACCCTTGTTCAGTGCCATCAGAATTACTGCATTCAGATACTGCCTGACCTGCTGAATATTTCCAACATTTTCAGTTTTTATTTCAGATTTCCAGCATCCGCAGTATTTTGCTTTTGCAATCGAAATCTGGAACCCTGTTCTCAAAGAGGCTGTGGATTTTCGGACAGCTGGAGGTTTTACGAAAAAAACCCGGCTTCCATGCAAAGTTTCGAATTGTATCAATCTGTTTTGCTAAAGTTCACACAACAACCTTCACTGGCTGACCTGCATCAATACAACCTCGACATTTTGCATTTCCTTCTCCAGTAATATCGCCTGTACAGCGCATTTCTCTCACACACCCAGAATGAGCGCCTCCCACAGGCTTCACTTCACAAATAGACTCCCTCCCACAAACGACACACTCTTTAGCAGCGGCGTCAGATGTGAGAAGTGCGGTCCCCCAGATATCTGTAATGGATCGTCATCTTTTCACCATATTTATTAATGATTTGGACGGACCAACAGAGTGCGGCAGCTGCAAGTTCGCAGTATATTCTGAGGCACTGTAGTATTGCGAATGGGAGCGGCATGGAAACAAAGGGACAGCGACAGATGAAGTGAGTGGGCAAAATTATGGCAAATCGAGTTCATTGTACAAAAAATCATCCGCTTTGGAATCAACTGAGATAACTCGGAGTATTTTCTAAATGATGTGAAGCTATTAACTTGAGGAGCAAAGAGGTTTGTGAGTCCCAGTTCACAAATCATTAAAAACTAGTATACATGTACAAAAATGTGCTCGATAAAATCCCGCATAAGAGGCTGTTAGCTAAAGTTGATGCTCGTGGAATTGAAGGCACATTATTGTCCTGGTTAGGAAATCGGTTGAGTGGTAGGATACAGAGTGTACAGGTAATGGGCAGGTACTTCAGTTGGCAGGATATGACTCGTGGTGTCCCGAGGGTTCTGTGTTGGGGCCTCAACTATTCAACGTATTGATTAACAACATAGATGATGAGATTGAGAATCACATAACCAAGTTGGATGATGACACAGATAGGCGGCATTGTAAGCAGTGTAGATGGAAGCATAAAATTACATCGAAATATTAATAGATTTAGTGATGGGCAACATTGTGGCAATTGGATTTAAGTATTGGCAAGTGTGAGGTCATCCACTTAGGACCCATAAACGATAGATCAGAACAAGTTCTAAATGGTGAAACACTAGAAAAAGTGGAGGTGCGAAGAGACTTAGGGCTCCATGCTGGCGGTGTCCACACGTCCAATGAATAAAAGAATCATTAAAATATCATGGGCAGGTACGGTATAAAATGAAAAGGCTAATGGAAAGCTAGGGTTTATATCTAGAGGACTACAATATAGGGGTGTGCTACTGATGCTCCAGCGATACAAAGCCCTGGTTAGACCACAGCTGCAGGACTGGGTTCAGTTCTGGGCACCTGAGCAAGGTTGTATTAGCTTTGGAGATATTAAGGTGCACTAATAGGGGAGATATAAAGAAACAATTTCCTGGGGGTCACAATTGACCAGAAACTAAACTGGACCAGCCACATAAATACTGTGGCTACAAGAGCCAGTCAGAGGCTGGGTATTCTGCGGAATGTGTCTCACCTCCTGACTCCCCAAAGCTTTCCACCATCTACAAGCCACAAGTAAGGAGTGTGATGGAATACTCTCCGCTTGCCGGGACGGGTGACGCTCCAACAACACTCAAGAAGCTCGACACCATCCAAGACATAGCAGCCCGCTTGATTGGCACCCCATCCACACCTTAAACGTTCACTCCCTGCACCACCGGCGCTCCTGCAGTGTGTACCATCTACAAGATGCACTGCAGCAACTTGCCAAGGCTTCTTTGGCAGCACCTCCCTATCCCACGAGCCCTACCACCTGGAAGGACAAGGGCTGCAGGCGCATGGGAACACCTCCAAGTTCCCTCCCAAGTCACATATGATACTGACTTGGAAATATGTCACCGTTCCTTCATCTTTGCTGGGACAAAATCCTGGAACTCCCTTCCTAACAGCAATATGGGAGTACCTTCACCGCACGGATGCAGCGGTTCAAGAAGGTGGCTCATCACCACCTTCTCAAGGGGCATTAGGACTAGGAATTAAATTCTGGTCTCGCCAAGCGACGCCCACATCATAAGAATGAAGAAAAGAAGAATTATTGGTGAAGGTTAAAAAAATAAATGAAGTTATTTTTTAACTTTTTCTTTTGTCTCTTGTATCTCTCACTCTCTCCTATTCACATCTTTGTTTTCTCTCTTTATTTCGCTTTATGTATATAATTTGTCACTGAATTAACTATTCTAATTTACACTTCCTGGTTCAGATGCTGAGAGCCTCATTAAGGATTCTTTAATCTGATTGGTTGAAGAGTTGCAAAGTTGTTTGTCCTGTTCACCCGGGTCCCAGATCCCCTGTAGAGGGCGCTGCGCTGTTTTAGATTTCGAATCACCGCAACTTCCAGAGCAAAAGCCCGGAGAAAATCTGTGGGCAAGAGGAGGTGTAATGAACGGCGAGCGTCGTTAGTTCACTTCTGACTGCAAAATCCAGGCCACAATTTAGGAGAGATGACCAAAACCGTGGTCAAACCATTAGGTTTTAAGGAGCGTCTTAAAGGAGGAGAGAGATGGAGAGCTTTAGGAAGGTAATGCCAGAATTTAAGTACTAGACAGCTGAAGGCACGGCCACCAATGGAAGGCTGAAGAATGTGAACAACGCACAAGAGGCCGGTGTAGGAGCAACGCAGATTTCTCGGAGACATTAAAAAGTGAACCTCGCCATCTCTACTCTTGCAAAGCAGTATCTGCACATTATAGGACTAGGAGAGCTGGGGGAGGTTAGAGAGATCGGGAGGAGCGAGTCAATGATGGATAATTTTCAAATCGAGACGTTTCTGGACCGGGAGCCAGTGTTGCCCGATGTGACGCAGCCTTTGTGATGGACAGGATCTGGGGTCAGAAGCTCAGCTCAGGGTCAAACAGGACAACAGCCGGTTCAACCTGAGACAATGGCCAGGGAGGGGGATGCAATCAGTGGCTAGTGAATGGAGTTTGTGCGGAGACCATAGACAATGGCTGCAGTCTGCCCAATGTTTAATTGGAGGATATTTTTGTTCATCCAGGACTGGATATCAGACACGTGATTTGACAACACAGAGGCAATGGACTGGTTGAGAGAGGTGTTGTTGAGCTAGAGCTGTGTAGCATCAGCTTATATCTGGAATCAGACATTGTGTTTTTGAATGATGTCGCCGAGGGCAGCATGTAAATAAAAAATAGGAGGGGGGCGATGATAGTTCCCTGGGGGACTCCAGAGGTAACGGTGCGGGATCGGGAAGAGAAGGTATTGCAGCATATTCTCTGGTTCTGACTGCGGGGGTAACAATGGAAACAGGCGAGGGCACCCCACAGAGCTCAATAATGGAGGACTGGATTGGAGGAGGATGGTGTGGTCAACCATGTCACAAGGGGAAGAATGAGGAGGGATAGTGCGCCACGGTCACATCTAGGATATCATTTGTGACTTTGATAAGGGCCATTTCAGTGCTGTGGCAGAGGCGGGAACCAGATTGGAGAGGTTCACACATGGAGCTGTGGGAAACATATGCACGGATTTAAAAGAAGACAACGTGTTCAAGGACTTTGGAGAGGAATAGGAGGTTGGAGATGGGCCGTAGTTTGCTAAGATAGAGGGGTCAGTGTGGATTTGTTAGGAGGGTTGATGACGACAGATTTGGAAGGGTGTGGAATAGTACCGGAACAGAGGGAACCGTTCACAATATCAGCCAACATGGGGGCTAGGGAGGGAAGGGGATGGTCAGCAATTTAGTGGGAAGAGGGTCGAGAGAGTCGGAGCTGGGTCTCATGGAGAAGATCAGCTCGGAGATGGCATTACTGGAAATAGCAGTACATGGGAAATTGAGGAGAATACAGTAACTGTTCAATTAGAAATATAGTACAGAGGAATTTAGGGGATCACGTTAACTGTTTAAATAGAAATAGAGAATGGGGGAAGAATGGGGAACATGGTAACTGTTTAGTTAGATATAGCGGACAGGACGATTTAGGGGAACACAACAACTGTTTAAATAGAAATAGCGGACTGGGGAATTTAGCGGAACACAGTAACTGTTTAATTGGGAACAGAGAACGGGGAACAAAGGGGAACACTGTAACGTTTTAATTAGAAATAGAAGACAGAAATAGGGGTCTTCAAATATCCTAATATAGACTGGGATAGTAATAGTGCAAAGGGCAGAGAGGGGGAAGAATTTCATAATGTGTTCAGGAGAACTTTCTTGATCAATATGTTTCCGGTCCAACAAGGAAGGAGACATTGCTTGATCTGGCTCTGGGAAATGAGGTGGGTCAAGTGGAGCAAGTGTCAGTAGAGGAACATTTAGGGAACAATGATCATAGAATCATAAGGTTTAGATTAGCTATGGAAAAGGACAAGGAGCAATCTAGAGTAAAATAGTTAATTGTTGGAAGGCCACTTTCAGTGGGTTGAGAACGGAACTGGCCTGGGTGAATTCGAATCAAAGATTTGCAGGCAAAACTACAATCGAACAATGGGCTGCCTTTAAAGAAGCGATGGTTTGGGTACAGTCGAGGTACATTCCCACAAGGGGAAAAGGTAGGACAACAAAAGCCAGAGCTCCCTGAATGACGAAAGAGATAGAAAGGAACATGAAGCAGAAAAAGGGGGCGTATGACAGATGTCTAGTTGAGTATACAAGTGAGAACCAGGTTGAATATAAAAAGTTCATAGGGGAAGTGAAAAAGGAAAGAAGAGGGGCAAAGAGAGAGTATGAGAATACACTGGCAGCTAACATAAAATGGAATCCAAAAGTCTTCTATAGGCATACCAATAATAAACGGGTAGTAAGAGGAGAGGTGGGGCCGATTAGGGACCAAAAAGGCCACATACACATGGAGGTAGAGGGCATGGCTGAGGTACTAAATGAATACTTTGTATCTGTCTTTACCAAGGAAGAAGATGCTGCCAAATTCATATTGAAAGAGGAGATGCTGGATGGGATAAAAATTTATAAAGAGGATTTACTAGAAAGGCTGGCTGTACTTAAAGTAGATAAATCACCAGGACCGATGGGAGGCATCCTAGAATGCTGAGGGAAGTAAAAGGTAGAAATGGCGGAGTTACTGGACATAATCTTACAAACTTTTTTAAATAAGAGCGTTGTGCCAGAGGACTGGAGAATTGCAATTGTTACACCCTTGTTCAAAAAAGGGTGTAAGGATAAACCGAGCAACTAAAGGCCAGTCAGATTAAGCTCAGTAGAGGGGAAGCTTTAAGCAATGATAATCTGGGACAAAATTAACAGTCACTTGGACAAGTGCGAATTAATTAAGGAAAGCCAGCAGGGATTTGTTAAGAGCAAATGGTGTTTAGCTAATTTGATCGAGTTTTTTGATGAGGTAACAGAGAGAGTTGATGAGGGCAATGCAGTTTATGTGGTGTACATGGACTTCAAAAAGGCATTTGATAAAGTGCCACAAAATAGGATTGCCAGCAAAGTTAATGCCCATGGAATAAAAGGGACAGTGGCAGCATTGAAACGAAATTGGCTAAGTGACAGGAAACAGAGAGTAGTGATGAACGGTTGTTTTTTGGACTGAAAGAAGATATACAGTGGTGTTCCCCAGGGGTCAGCACCAGGACCACTGATTTACTTGATATATATTAGTGACCTGGACTTGGGTGTACAGGGCACAATTAAAAAATTTGCAGATGGCACAAAACTTGGAAGCATAGTGAACAGTGAGGAGGAGAGTGATAGACTTCAGGAAGACATAGGCAGGCTGGTGAAATGGGCGGACACGTGGCAGATGAAATTTAATGCAGAAAATTGAGAAGTGATACATTTTGGTAGGAAGAATGAGGAGAGGCAATATAAACTAAAGGGTACAATTCTAAAGGGGGTGCAGGAACAGAGAGACCTGGGGATATATGTGCACAAATCGTTGAAGGTTGCAGGGCAGGTTGAGAAAGTGTTTAAAACAGCAAACGGGATCCTGGGCTTCATAAATAGAGGCATAGAGTACAAAAGCAAGGAAGTTATGATGAATCTTTATAAAACAGTGGTCCGACCTCAACTGGAGTATTGTGTCCAATTCCTGGTACCAAACTTTAGGAAGGATGTGAAGGTCTTAGAAAGGGTGCAGACAATATTTAGAAGAATGGTTCCAGGGATGAGGGACTTCAGTTATGTGGATAGACTGGAGAAGCTGGGGCTCTTCTCCTTAGAGCAGAGAAGGTTGAGAGGAGATTTGATAGAGGTGTTCAAAATCATGCGGGGTCTAGACAGAGCAGATAGAGAGAAACTGTTCCTATTGGCAGAAAGGTGGAGATCCAGAGGACACAGATTTAAGGTGACTGGCAGAAGAACCAAAGGCGACATCAGGAAAAGCTTTTTGACGCAGCGAGTGGTTAGGATCTTGAATGCACTGCCAGAAAGGGTGGTGGAGGCAGATTCAATCATGGCTTTCAAAAGGGAATTGGATATGTACCTGAAGGGAAACAAAATCAGGGCTACTGGGAAGGGCGGGGTAGTGGGAGTAGTTGAAGTGCTCTTGCAGAGAGTCGACATGGGCTCGATGGGCCCGAATGGCCTCCTTCTGTGCCGCAAATGTTTATGATTGTATAATTGTCCTTTGAAATGGAATAGCACTTTGCAATGGAATAGACCTTGCAATATAATACTACTTTGCAATGGCATATCACTTTTCAATGGACTGTCACTTTAAATGAGCGCGCAGCCTGTGTTGCAGAGCGGGGTCTCGCCCGGCTTCTGTGAGTTGCCATTGTCTGGAGCCGTTGACAGGATGTGGTGCTGCTTACAGTCACACCCAGGCAGGCAGCACATGGCGCAGGAAGGAAGGAAGGAATGGCGGCTGCAGCTCGCCCGCTCGGCTCCTGCGTGAGTGAGTGCATGAGGAGCTCAGGACCACAAGGGACTGGGGGAGTGGAGCGGGTGAACAGGCATCTAGGGGGTAAGATGGGCAGGGACGGAGGGTGAAAAGAAGTAAATACTATCAAGAATAAGTAATAATATATGAACTTTACTTTTGTAAGGAAAATATCTGCCTGTCTGTGATTTGCGTGGAGTGGAATAAAATGAATGGAAAGATCCCACAGCAGCTTTTGCTCTGAAAACACGCCAAGCACATTCCCCAATAAATCCCAGTCCAAAAAAAATCAAATGGATTATTCTGAAAGTAATTTTAAAAATATATGTTATATATACTTTGTTTTTACAAAAATCTTGTCTTGGGTGGGTTGGGTTGGGAATTAAAGGGAGAGTAAGATCCCACAGCAGCATATGCTCTGAAACACCTCAAAAATATTCCCCGATAAAGTCCAGTCCAGAAAAAACAAATGGTTTTATGTATATATGTAGCATTGATTTTTTCAAGTCTTGAAAGTAAGGCAAAGTAAGATCCCACAGCAGTGCAGTCTGGAATGAAATCAGCATGATCTACTGATGTATACTTTCTGTTTCTTCCAGACATGAGATGCAGTACCAATGCACATGTCAGATAACTTGAACACAGACATGCTCTGCATGCACACCAGCCTTTGCTCTCTCTCTCTCTCTCTCTCTCTCTTTCACTCACACACACACAGGCCAGCCTGCAAAATTGTCACAAAACACTGTCAGCAGTGAAAGAAAGTTGATTTCTCTCATTGCTCTGCTGTGTTTGGCAGTTGAAAAGCAAAAAAACACTTTTCAGTATCTTATCTTTTCATTTTGCGGCCTACAGAAACAGACTTTCTATTCTGCATCAAAAGCAAATTACTGCAGATGCTGGAAATCTGAAATTAAAACAGAAACTGTTGGAAATACTCAGCAGGTCAGGCAGCATCTGTGGAGAGAGAGAGAAACAGAGTTAACGTTTCAGCTCGATGACCTATTGTCAGATTCTGGCAAGGTTCTGACGAAAGGTGATCGAGCTGAAACGTTAACTCTGTTTCTAGCTCTCTCCACAGATGCTGCCTGACCTGCTGAGTATTTCCAACAGTTTCTGTTTTTATTTCTATTCTGCATGTTGTCTTGATTTCATGTGTCTCTCTCCTTGCCTGCCTGCCTTGTCTTGATTTCAGTGTTGTGGAATAAAAAGAATGCAAAGATCCCAAAGCAGCTTTAACTGTCAGACAGTCCACAAATATATTTTTCAATATCTCACTGACTGTCTTGAAGTGAGGTGAAGTGAAATAAAGTGCAATAAAGTGATACACAACAGCATTACATGTGGACCAGACCAGAATGAAATCAATAGGGTTTAATACAACAACAACAGGTAATAAGACAGCAGACCACATCTCACACAAACACCAGCTTTTGTCCTGTCTCTCTCTCTCACACACACACTCCCAGCCTGGCCAGCCTGCAGAGGGATGACTGCCGTGTTGGAAGATTAAAACGAAAAAGACACTTTTCAGTATGTTATCTTTTCACTTTGTGGCCTACAAAAACAGGCTTTCTAATCTGCAACTTGCCTTTTGTTTTCACGTCTCTCTCACTCTCACTGACTGTCTGCCACTCACACAGTCTCCCTCCCAAACACATTGAACTAAAATGTACAATAACATGACACACACTCACACAGACTCTGCAATTTGCAGACATACAGACACCCACGCACATACAGACACTCACATAGACTCTGCAATATGCAGAAACACAGACACCCAGGCACATACAGACTCACTCACACAGACTCTACAATTTGTAGAAACTCACACACACATATTTATTTTGAAAGGGATTTTGCAGCCTGGGAGTGTCAATTTTTGATGAAGTCCCTTCCTGGCTGTGCGTCCATGTTTGATAAGAACAATCAAACAGGAAGAAGTGAAGCCAAGGCCCCAGAAATCCGGGTCCCCGAGAGGAAATGAAAGCCCGGGAGGGTGAAAAGAATTAAATGCAATCAGGAATAAATAATAACATATATACTTATATATGTAATAAAATGAATGGAATGATGGCACAGCAGCTTTCGCTCTGAAAACATCCCAAGCACATTCCCCAATAAAGCCCAGTCCAGAAAAAAATCAAATGGATTATTCTGAAAATAATTAAAAAATATAATATATACTTTTTTTTTTACAAATGTCTTGTCTTGTTTGGGTTGGGCTGAAGTGGAGAATAAGGTCCCACAACAGGATGTGCCATGAAACACTCCACAAACATTCCCCTATAAAGTCCAGTCCAGAAAAATATCAAATAGCTTGATGTATATATGCAGCCTTGCTTTTTACAAAATTCTTGAAAGAAAGGCAAAGTAAGATCCCACAATAGTGCAGTCTGGAATTAAATCAGTATAATCTAATGGTATATGCTTTCTGTTTTTTTCAGACATGAGATGCAGTAACAATGCACACGGCAGATAACTAGAACACATACAAGCCCTGCAAAAAGGAAAAGGAGGTGGGGTAGCATTTCTGGTTAAAGAGGGGATTAACACAATAGTAAGGAAGGATATTAGCTCTGATGATGAGGAATCTGTATGGGTAGAGCTGAGAAATACCAAGGGGCAGAAAACGTTAATGGGAGTTGTATACAGACCCCCAAACAGTAATGCTAAGGTTGGGGATGGCATTAAATGGGAAATTAGCAACACGTGCAATAAGGGCACAACAGTTATCATGGGTGACTGTAATCTACATATAGATTGGGCTAACCAAATTAGTAACAATACTGTGTAGGAGGAATTCCTAGAGTGTATATGGGATGGGTTCCTGGACCAATATGTTGAGGAACCAACTAGAGATCGTTCTGACCGACCTGAAACGTTAACTCTCTTTCTCTCTCCACGGATGCTGCCTGGCCTGCTGAGTTTTTCCAGCGTTTTCTGTTGTTATTTTAGAGATCAGGCCATTTAGACTGGGTATTATGTAATGAGAAAGGATTAATTAGCAATCTTGTTGTGCGAGGCCCCTTGGAGAGGGGCGATCATAATATGATAGAATTCTTCATTAAGATGGAGAGTGAAGTAGTTGACTCAGAGACTAGGGTCCTGAAATTAAATAAAGGAAACTACGATGGTCTGAGGCGCGAGTTGGCTAGGATGGATTGGGGAGCGTTACTTAAAGGGTTGACGTTGGATAGGCAATGGCAAACATTTAAAGATCGTATGGATGAACTGCAGAATTTGTTCATCCCTGTTTGGCATAAAAATAAAAGAAAAAAGTTGACTCAACCGTGGCTGTCAAGGGAAATTAGGGATAGCATAAGATCCAAGGAGACGCAAGCATCCACATTGGAACTTACACTCGAGCGAACGAATGATCACGTGGTGAACGATCAAACGAACGATAATCGAGTGAACGCACGCAGGCACGCACTTAGACAAATGATACGCACGCATGCATTCAGACATACATATTGGAACTTACGCTCGATCGAACGAACGAACGAACGCTTGAATGAACGAACGAACAATTGAATGAATGATCAAATGAACAATGCCAGTAGGACTGGCGTAAAACGGGTTTTTTTTCTTGGTTTATTGGAATAAATGTTATCTGTAGCATTTAATTGGATTATGATGGTGCTATGTGTTTGTACACTGGTGTTGAAATGGTTTTTGTTTTATGTGGAGTTAACTTTGAGATTTACTTTTTTAAATCTAAAAAGTTGTGTGGTATTGTTTAAGGGTATTTGTACTGTAAACATTATCGATTATTTGTAAAATTAATAATTGCATTTATATTAACTATAAGGCTGTTTTTAAGGCTTTATTTTTTACTGTGATGGATGAATGTAATGGATTTACTATGTAATGGATTTACTAAGTAATTAACGAGTTTTACAGGTATTATTGTTTTTGAATAAAAATATAAAGATCCAAGGAGAGGACATATAAATTGGCCAGAAAAAGCAGCAAACCTGAGGATTGGGAGCAGTTTAGGATTCACCAAAGGAGAACAAAGGGATTAATTAAGAAGGGGAAATAGAATATGAAAGTAAGCTAACAAGGAACATAAAAAATGACTGTAAAAGCTTCTATAGATATGTGAAGAGAAAAAGATTGGTGAAGTCAAGCGTAGGTCCCTTGCAGTCAGAATCAGGGGAATTTATAATGGGGTACAAAGAAATGGCAGACCAATTAAATACATACTTTGGTTCTGTCTTCACAAAGTAGGACACAAATAAACTCCCAGAGAGGTTGGGGAACATAGGGTCTAATGAGAGGGTGGAATTGAATGAAATCAGTATTTGTAGGGAAATGGTGTTAGGCAAATTGACGGGATTAAAGGCCGATAAATCCCCAGGGCCTGATAATCTACATCCTAGGGTACTTAAGGAAGTGGCTCTAGAAATAGTAGATGCATTGGTGTTCATCTTTCAAAATTCTATAAACTCTGGAACAGTTCCCATGGATTGGAGGATAGCTAATGTAACCACACTATTTAAAAAAGGTGGTAGAGAAAAAACAGGGAATTATAGACCGTTAAGCCTGACATCGGTAGTGGGCAAAATGCTAGAGTCCATTATAAAAGATGTAATAGCAGAGCACTTGGAAAACAGTGACAGGATCGGACAAAGTCAACATGCATTTACAAAAGTTAAATCATGCCTGACTAATCTACTGGAATTTTTTGAGGATGTAACTGGTTGAATAGATAAGGGAGAACCATTGGATGTGGTGTATTTGGACTTTCAGAAGGCTTTCGCTAAGGTCCCGCATTAGAGATTAGCGTGCAAAGTTAAAGCACATGGGATCAGGGGGAAGGTACTGATTTGGATAGAGAATTGGTTGGCAGACAGGAAGCAAAGAGTTGGAAAAAACAGGTCTTTTCCGAGTGGCAGGCAGTGACTAGTGGGGTACCGCAGGGATCGGTCCTAGCATCCCAGCTATTCACAATATATATGAATGATCTAGACGCGTGAACTAGATGTAATATCTCCAAGTTTGCAGACGACACAAAGATGGGTGGGCGTGTGTGCTGTGAGGAGGATGCAGAGAAACTCCAGTATGATTTGGACAGGTTGGGTGATTAGGCAGATGCATGGCAGATGCAGTATAATGTGGATAAATGCGAGGTTATCCACTTTGGTGGCAAAAACAGGAAGACAGATTATTATCTGAACGGCAATAGATTAGGAAAAGGGGAAGTGCAACGAGATCTGGGAGCCCTTGTGCAGCAGTCGCTGAAGGTAAGCATGCAGGTGCAGCAGGCGGTTAAGAAGGCAAATGGTATGTTGGCCACATAGCGAGAGGATTCAAGTACAGGAGCAAGGATGTCTTGCTGCAGTTGTACAAGGCCTTGGTGAGACCACACCTTGAGTACTGTGTGCAATTTTGGTCACCTTATCTGAGGAAGGATGTTCTTGCCATAGAGGGAGTGCAGCGAAGATTTACCAGACTGATACCTGGGATGGCGGGAATGACGTATCAAGAGAGATTGGGTCAATTAGGCTTATATTTGCTAGAGTTTAGAAGAATGGGAGGGGATCTCATTGAAACTTATAAAATTCTAACAGGACTAGACAGGCTAGATGCAGGAAGGATTTTCCCGATGGCGGGGATTCCAGAACCAGGGGTCACAGTCTAAGGATAAGGGGTAAGCCATTTAGGACTGAGATGAGGAGGAATTTCTTCACCCAGAGAGTGGTGAACCTGTGGAATTCTCTACCACAGAAGGCAGTTGAGGCCAATTTATTAAATATATTCAAGAAGGAGATCAATATATTTCTTAAGGCTAAAGTGATCAAGGGTTATGGGGAGAAAGCAGAGACAGGGTACTGAATTTGGATGATCAGCCATGATCTCATTAAATGGCGGAGCAGGCTCGAGGGGCCAAATGGCCTACTCCTGCTCCTATCTTCGAAACACACCAGCTGTTGCTGTCTGTCTCTCTCTCTCTCTCTCTCTCTCACACACACACACACACACACACAGGCCAACTTGCAAAATTGCCACAAATCACTGTCAGCAATGAAAGAAAGTTGATTTCTCTCATTGCTCTGCTCTGTTTGGCAGTTTAAAAGCAAACAGACAGTTTTCAGTATTTTATCTTTTAATTTAGCGGCCGGCAGAAACAGGCTTTCTATTCTGCATCAAAAGCAAATGCTGTGGATGTGGGAAATCTGAAATAAAAACAGAAAATGCTGGAAATACTCAGCAGGTAAGGCAGCATCTGTGAAGAGAGAGAGAGAAACAGAGTTAATGTTTCAGCTCGATTATCTTTTGTCAGATTCTGGCAAGGTTCTGACAAAAGATTATCGAGCTGAAACATTTACTCTGTTTCTCTGTATCTCCACTGATGCTGCCTAACCTACTGAGTATTTCCAGCATTTTCTGTTTTTATTTCTATTCTGCATGTTGTCTTGATTTCATGTGTCTCTCTCACTGCCTGCCAGCCTGCCTTGTCTTGATTTGAGTAGAGTGGAATAAAAAGAATGCAAAGATCCCAGAGCAGCTTTTATTGTCAGACAGTACACAGACTTTTTTCAGTATCTCATTGACTGACTGTCTGTCTTGAAGTGAAGTGAAATGAAATAAAGTGCAATAAAGTGATACACAACAGCATTACATGTGGACTAGGCCAGAATGAAATCAATAGGGTTTAATACAACAACAGCTGGTAATAAGACAGCAGACCACATCTCACACAAACACCAGCTTTACCCCTCTCTCTCTCTCACACACACACTCTCACAGCCTGGCCAGCCTACAGAGGGACGACTGCCGTGTTGGAAGATTAATATCAAAAAGACACTTTTCAGTATCTTATCTTTTAACTTTGTGGCTTACAGAAACAGGCTTTCTATTCTGCAACTTGCCTTTTGATTTCATGTCTCTCTTGCTCTCACTGATTGTCTGTCTGACTGTAACTCATTCAGTCTCCCACCCGCATTGAACTAAAATGTACAGTAACATGACACCCACTCACACAGACTCTGCAATTTGCAGACACACAGACACCCACACAGACACCCTCACACAGACTCTGCAATTTGCAGACACACAGACACCCACTCACTTACAGACACACTCACACAGACTCTGCAATTTGCAGAAACTCACACACACACATCCATTTTGAAAGGGGTGCAGCCTGGGAGTGCCTATTTTTGATGATGTCCCTTCCTGATCGGCAGCCATGTTTGATGAGGACAATCCAACAGGAAGAGGTGAAGCCAAGGCCGGTGAATTCCGGGTCCCCACGAGGAAATGAAAGGCAGGGAGAGTGAAAAGGAAATACAATCAGGGATAAATAATAATATATCTACTTTACTTTTGTTAACTAAATGTCTGCCTGTCTGTGATTTGCGTGGAATGGAATAAAATGAATGGAATGATCGTAGAGCAGCTTTTGCTCTGAAAACACCCCAAGTACATTCCCCAATAAAGCCCAGTCCCGAAAAACATCAAATGGATTATTCTGAAAATATTTTAAAAAATATATATATATACTTTGTTTTTACAAAAGTCTTGACTTGGTTTGGGCTTAATGGTAGAGGAAGATCCCACCGCAGGATATGCTCTGAAACACCCCACAAAAATTCCTCGATAAAGTCCAGTCTAGAAAAAAATCAATTGGCTTGATGTATATATGTAGCTTCTCTTTTTACAAAAGTCTTGAAAGAAAGGCAAAGTAAGATCCCACAGCATTGCAGTCTGGAATTAAATCAGTATGATCTAATGGTGTATCCTTTCTGTTTTTTTCAGACATGAGATGCAATATCAATGCACACAGCAGGTAACTTGAACTCAGTCAAGCCCTGCTTACACACCAGCTTTTGCTGTCTCTCTCTCTCACACACACACACACACACAGGCCAGCCTGCAAAATTGCCACACAACACCATCAGCAATGAAAGAAAGTTTTTTTCTCTCATTGCTCTGCTGTGTTTGGCAGTTTAAAAGCAAAAAGACACTTTTCAGTATCTTATCTTTTCATTTTGTGGCCTACAGATACAGGCTTTCTATTCTGCATCAAAAGCAAAATACTGCTGATGCTGGAATTGGGAATAAAAACAGAAAAATGCTGGAAATACTCAGCAGGTCAGGCAGCATCTGTGGAGAGAGAAAGAGAAATAGAGTTAACGTTTCATCTCGATTACCATTCGTCAGATTCTGTCATGGTTCTGACGAAACGTCATCGACCTGAAACATGAACACTGCTTCTCTCTTCACAGATGCTGCCTGACCTGCTGAGTATTTCCAGCATTTTCTGTTTTCATTTCTATTCTGCACGTTGTCTTTATTTTGTGTGTCCCTCAAACTGCCTGCCAGCCTGTCTTGTCCTGATTTGAGTGGAGGGGAATAAGAAGAATGCAAAGATCACACAGCAGCTTTTACTTTCAGACCTCCTCCAGAGGGGACGGACTGAGGCCTCCCCCAGAGGGGACCGACTGAGGCCTCCCGCAGAGAGGGAGAAGGTGGGATGTACTTTAGAGAAAACTTTATTCAATATATTAAAACAATAAAGCAGTTATTGAAAATGTCGAGGAGACCAGGCGTGAGCTGAAGTAAGCGGTGGAGTTTTATTAACACAACACAGGGACAACAACAATAACCTGAATTTTAATAGCGGCTTTAATGTAATGAAACGACACAAGGCAATTAGCAGACAACATTTGACACTGAGCCACATAAAGAGATTTTAGGAGAGATGGCCAAAGCTCGGTGAAAGTGGTAGGTTTTAAAAAGCGTTTAAAGGAGGAGGAGAGAAAGGTAGAGCTGTGAAGAGGTTTAGGGAGGGAATTCCAGAGTTTAGGGCCTTGGCAGCTGAAGTCATGGCGCCAATGTGGAGCAACGAAAATCGAGGATGTGCAACAGGTCAGAGGAGTGGTGAGATCTCGGAGGGTTGTAGGGACACTTGTTACAGAGTCCAACTACTCACTGGGAGAGACACACACTGTACACAGGGACACTTGTTACAGAGTCTGACTCCTCACTGGGAGAGACACACACTGTACACAGGGACACTTGTTACAGAGTCTGACTCCTCACTGGGAGAGACACACACTGTACACAGGGACACTTGTTACAGAGCCTGACTCCTCACTGGGAGAGACACACACTGTACACAGGGACACTTGTTACAGAGTCCGACTGCACACTGGAAGTGACACACACTGTACACTGGGAGACTTGTTACTAAGTCCGACTCCTCACTGGGGGAGACACACACTGTACACAGGGACACTTGTTACAGAGTCGGACTCCTCACTGGGAGAGACACACACTGTACACAGGGACACTTGTTACAGAGTCCGACTCCACACTGGGAGAGACACACACTGTACACAGGGACACTTGTTATAGAGTCTGACTCCTCGTTGGGAGAGACACGCACTGTACACAGGGACACTTGTTACAGAGTCGGACTCCTCACTGGGAGAGACACACACTGTACACAGGGACACTTGTTACAGAGTCCGACTCCACACTGGGAGAGACACACACTGTACACAGGGACACTTGTTATAGAGTCTGACTCCTCGTTGGGAGAGACACGCACTGTACACAGGGACACTTGTTACAGAGTCTGACTCCTCACTGGGGGAGACACACACTGTACACTGGGACACTTGTTACAGAGTCGGACTCCTCACTGGGAGAGACACACACTGTACACAGGGACACTTGTTACTGAGTCCGACTCCACACTGGGAGAGACACACACTGTACACAGGGACACTTGTTACTGAGTCCGACTCCTCATTGGGAGAGACACACACTGTACACAGGGACACTTGTTACTGAGTCCGACTCCTCACTGGGAGACACACACTGTACACAGGGACACATGTTACAGAGTCTGACTCCTCACTGGGAGACACACACACTGTACACAGTGACGCTTGTTACTGAGTCCGACTCCTCACTGGGATAGACACACACTGTACACAGGGACACTTGTTACAGAGTCCGACTCCTCGTTGGGAGAGACACACACTGTACACAGAGACACTTAATACAGAGTCTGACTCCACGTTGGTCGAGACACCCAGGAATACTGAGTGCGATTGTCAGTGTCCCACTGCAGCCCAGACTGAGCCTCACCCTGGGCCCTTCCTGTCTGTGCATTTCCCCAGTGCCACATTGGGGAACATTCAGTTCCGTATATCCTGCAGGAGTAGCATTGTGGGGTCGGGCGGCTGAGTCTCATAAGAACATAGGAATTAAGTGCAGGAGTAGGCCATATGGTCCACCGAACCTGCTCCGCTATTCAATAAGATCATCGCTGATCTTCGACCTCAACTCCACTTGCCCACCTGATCTCCATATCACTTGATGCCCCGAGAGGCTGAAAATCTGTCGATCTCAGCCTTCAGTGACCATGTTGCTGGGCCTCTGACGTCACAATGCGCGATCACACTCGCTCAGCTCACAACTGGATCCCAGAGCGCGGCCATTTAAATCGGAGGGTCAGGAAATCAAAAACAACAACAACAACATATATTTAGCGCATTTAATGAAATAAAATGTCCCAAGGCGCTTCACAGGAGTATTACCAAAAAAACAAAATTTGACAGAGCCGTATAAAGAGATGTTAGAGCAGATAGGATATGGGCAATAAATGCTGGCCTTCCCTTCGACGCCCACATCTCATATACGAATAAAAAAAATATTCAAAAGCGTTCTCAAGGAGTTAGTTTTTAAGGAGTGTCTTCAAGTAGGAAATAAGTAGAGAAGTAGAGAGATTTATGGAGGGAATTCCAGAGTTTAGGACCGAGGCAGCTGAAGGCACAACCGCCAATTCTGGAGCATTTAAAATTGGAGATGTTCAAAAGGGCAGAGTAGGTGCCGTACAGAGGCCTCGGTGGATTATCGGACTGGAGGAGATTACAATGATGAGTAGGGGCGAGGCCATGGTGTGATTTGAAAACCAGGATGACAGTTTTAATATCGAGGCGTTGCTTAACTCGGAGCCAATGTAGGTCAGCAAGCACAGGGGACATGGGTGAGCGGGACTTGGTGCGAGTTAGAATTTGGGCGGCAGAGTTTTGAATGACCTCAAGTTTATGGAGTGTAGAACCAGGGAGGCCGGACAGGTGTGCATTGGACCACTCAAGTCTAAATATGATAAAGACATGGGTGAAGGTTTCAGCAGCAGATACGTTGAGGTAAGGGTGGCGTGATATTAGTAGGGTGTAAATGAGCAGTCTTAATGATAGAAATGTTATGTGATAGGAAGCTCAATTTGTTATTAAATATGACACCGAGTTTGTGAACAGATTTGGTTAGCCTTAGACAGTTGCCGGGGGGAGAGATCGAATGTGTGGAAAGGGAATGGAGTACATGGAATGAAATGAAGACAATGGCTTCGGTCTTCCCAATATTTATATGGGACGAAATTTCTACTCATCCATTGCTGGATGTCAGACAAGCAGTCTGATAGCATAGGGATGGTGGGGGGTCAGAGAGAGGTGACGGAGAGGTAGAGCTGGATATCATCAGCGTACATGTGAAAACTCACATTGTGTTGCTGCATGATGTCATCGAGCTGTAACATGTAGTTGAGCAATAGGAGGAGGCCAGGGATAGAACCTTGGGGGACACCAGAGGTGCTGGTGCGGGAGCGGGGAGAAACGCTATTGCAGGTGATTCTCTGTCTCCGATTCGGTAGATAAGAATGGAACTAGGCGAGTGCAGTTCCAACCAGCTGGGCGGCGGTGGAGAGGTGTTGGAGGAGGATGGTGTTGTCAACCGTGTCAAAGGCTGCAGACACATCTATAAGGACGAAGAAGGAGAGTTTACCTTTTTCATAGTCATATATGACGACATGTGTGACTTTGATAAGACCCGTTTTTGGCAGAGGTAGAAACCTGATTGGAGAGATTCAAACATAGATTTCTGGGGGGAAAGCCATTGCAGGGGATTCGATGGTTGCGGTTGGAAAGACAGGAATGAAACCAGGCGAGTGCAGTCCCATTCAGCTTGACGATGGTGACAGGGGTTGGAGCAGAATTTTGTGCTCAACCGTAGCAAAGGCTGCAGACATGTCCAAAAGGGCGAGAAAGGCTAGATTACCTTTGTCGCAGTCAATTGGGACTTCATTTGTGACCTTAGTAAGAGCAGTTTCAGTACTTAAATCGGCCAAACATATTCCTTTATTTATACCAATAAAGTTTATATATTGAAATGATCACACTCCACACTCAGTCCGCGTCTTGTTCCCTGCAGCGACTTCAGCTGATTCTCTCCGGATGAACTGAATTGATTCCCCCACAGCCTGAAACAGATTAAAGATTAAACACAAAATAAACAGATTGAACAACATTGTAAATAACAGGGAGACTGGAGTTAATATTTCATTAATAACTTCAGCAAATATTACCACTAAAGGTGACTGAATCACTTTTATATTTTATTTATTACATTAAACATTAACACACCAGATCTTCTCCAGACTCCGACAGGTCAGTATGAGGCGGCGGAGAGCAGGGACAGACCGGTCTGTGAAGGAGTTAAACTGCAGGATCAGAACCGTCAGTGAGCGGTTTGTACTGAGAGCGGAGGCGATATCCTCGGTACAAGAATCTGTGAGACCGACATCACCCAGCCTGGGGATCAGAGAGAGAAATAACATGAATCAGAATAACTAAATATAAATTATAGGGAACGGTAGCATCGCGGTAATGTTGCTGGACTAGTTATCCAGAGGCCTCGATTAATAATCTGCGTTCCAAGAGTTCAAATCCTACCACGACAGCTGGGGAATTTAAATTCAGTTAATTAAATAAATCTGGAATACAAAAGAAGCTAGTATCAGTAATGTTGACTATGAAACTACCGGATTGTCGTAAAAACCCATCTGGTTCACTATTGACCTTTAGGAAAGGAAATCTGCCGTCCTTACCTGGTCTGGCCTACGTGTGACTCCAGACCCACAGCATTGTGATTGCTTATTAACTGCCCTTTGAAATGGTTTAGCAAGCCACTCAAGGGCAATTAGGGATGGGCAATAAAAGTTAGCCTTGCCGGCGATGCCCACATCCCCAGAACGAATTTTTAAAAAATCCACAGAGTTTATTATTAACAGTATTAATGATACTAGTAATAATGTACAGTGCTTATTAATTATATTAATATTAATAAACACTATATTAATAACCCTGTCACAGACACTAATAATAAAGTAGTGTTTAAAATGGTATTATTAATGATACTAATAATAATGTTCAGTGTCAGACATCTAGTTATTATAAACACAATCTCACACAGGCTGGTACTTACCGCAGTTCCTCTATTTTACAGTCCGAGTTCCTCAGAGCTGCAGACAGCAGTTTCACTCCTGAATCTCCCAGTTTATTATTCCCCAGATTCAGAACCGTCAGTGATCGGTTTGTACTGAGAGCGGAGGCGAGATCCTCCGCAGAAGGCGCTGTAAGTCCGTTGTTATATAGTCTTGGGTGCAGGGATAGACAGAAAGAGAGAGAGGGAGACATTACAGGAATAGGTGTGAATCCCAGTTTTTATTAATAACACTCTTACTGACACTAATAATAATGTACAGTGTTTATTACTAACGGCATTACTGACACTAATAGTACTGCACAATGTTGGACACCTGTTTTTTATAAACACTCTCTCTCACAGTCTGGTACTTACCCCAGTTCCTGTATTTTACAGTCTGGGTTCCTCAGAGCCGCAGACAGTAGTTTCACTCCTGAATCTCCCAGTTTATTATTACCCAGGTTCAGATCCGTCAGTGACCGGTTTGTCCTGAGAGCGGAGGCGAGACCCTCAGTACAAGAATCTGTGAGACCGACACCATCCAACCTGGGGATCAGTGAGATAGGGGCAGAAAGAGAGAGAGAGAGAGAGAGAGAGAGAGGACAGAGAAAGAAATAACACCAATCATGGCAAATCGACAGTGTTTATTATTAACGGCATTACTGATACTAATACTAATGTACAGTGTCATATATCCAGTTATTATAAACACAATCTCACACAGTCGGGTACTTACTCTAGATTCTTTATTTTACTGTCTGGGTTCCGCAGAGCCGCAGACAATAGTTTCACTCCTGAATCTTCCAATAACATGCTCCTCAGTCTAAACACAGAGAATGAGAATCAAACTAAATCAAACCCGGATCTGATACCATTTTTCTCTCTCTGATATTACAGCAATCACTGAAAAAGTCAGGAAATTAATAGCCAGTGTTTTCCGTCACTGACAATGTATCTTAATCTGTCCAACTTCCTATATATTTAGGGACTGTCAGTAAATGTATTTATTAAATAAAGTGCTGTCTGTGTGACGCCTTTAAATGTCCCTCAGTCCGGTCTCATTCCCTGATGATCAGAATTACCCTCCTGGAGCTCAGTGACCGGCCTCGTCATGTTTGGAGAAACTCACCTCATTTCTGCTGCTCCTTAAATCCTGGATTTTATGGGAATGCGGCGATTTCCCCGGAATTAAATGATAAAGCCGTGATTCCCTTTACTTTATACCTTATGCATTATATTAATCTGTATAATATCTCGGGGTAAGTTCTATTGAGAAACGGCGCTTACTGTTGCTGTAAAATCCGTCCACAGGATTTTATGAAACAAGGAGAGTTTGTTCTGTCCCGTTAAAAGTTTTAAATGTCCCACTGCTCCTAGTTTATAGGAGAGGGGAGTCTCTCACTTTAATGCCAATAAACTGGCTCTACATTTATTACAGGTGTAACTGGCCCGACAGTTCCTGGGGAATTTTCGGAAGATCCATCCCCGAGCGGGTCCTCACACAGGGGGCGGATTATGGTGAATTCCCGGGTTCACTGCCCCCGGTTTACCCAGGAGCCACCCGCTGTGCGCGAGGCCCCACCGCTGGCCGGTGTGTGTCTGTAATCCGGGGCTAACACAACACAATACTTTATATATAAGGCTTTTTACAGGCAGATATTAGCTCGCAAATGCCACTGTAGTGTAGACCTGGATTACGAGCATGGGAGCTGAATCCACGACATTCCGACTCATAGGTGCGAGTGCGGCCAGCTGGGCGAAGAGATGGTGGATCGATTGGAGAGAGTGAAGGTCTGTGTCATGATGCTGGATGTATTGGAGAGTGTGAAGGGCTGTGTCATGATGCTGGATGTACTGGAGAGTGTGAAGGGCTGTGTCATGATGCTGGATGTATTGGAGAGTGTGAAGGGCTGTTTCATGAAGCTGGATGTATTGGAGAGTGTGACGGTCTGTGTCATGCTGCTTGATGTTTTGGAGAGAGTGAAGGTCTGTGTCATGATGCTGGATGTTTTGGAGAGAGTGAAGGTCTGTGTCATGAAGCTGGATGTATTGGAGAGTGTGACGGTCTGTGTCATGCTGCTGGATGTTTTGGAGAGAGTGAAGGTCTGTGTCATGATGCTGGATGTTTTGGCGAGTGTGAAGGTCTTTATCATGATGCTGGATATATTGTAGAGTGTGAACGGCTGTAACATGATGTTGGATATATTGGAGAGTGTGAAGGGCTGTAACATGATGTTGGATGTTTTCGGAGAGTGTGAAGTGCTCTGTCATGATACTGGATATATTGGAGAGTGTGAAGGGCTGTGTCATGACTCTGGATGTATTGGAGAGTGTGACGGGCTGTGTCATGATGCTGGATGTATTGGACTGTGTGAAGGGCTGTGTCATGATGCTGGATGTATTGGACTGTGTGAAGGGCTGTGTCAAGATGCTGGATGTATTGGAGAGTGTGAAGCAATGTGTCATTATGCTGGATTTATTGGAAATGGCGAAGGGCTGCGTCATGATGCTAGATATATTGGAGAGTGTGAAGGGCTGTGTTATGATGCTGCATGTTTTGGAGAGTGTGAAGGGCTGTGTCATGATGCTGGATCTATTGGAGACTGTGACGGGCTGTGTCATGATGCTGGATGTATTGGAGAGTGTGAAGGGCTGTGTCATGATGCTGGATGTATTGGAGAGTGTGAAGGGCTGTGTCATGATGCTGGATGTATTGGAGAGTGTGAAGGGCTGTGTCATGATTCTGGATGTATTGGAGATTGTGAAGGGCTGTGTCATGATGCTGGATGTATTGGAGAGTGTGAAGGGCTGTGTCCTGATGCTGGATGCACTGGAGAGTGTGAAGGCCTGTGTCATGATGCTGGATGTATTGGAGAATGTGAAGGGCTGCTTCATGATGCTGGATGTATTGGAGAGTGTGAAGGGCTGCTTCATGATGCTGGAGTTATTGGAAAGTGTGAATGTCTGTGTCATGATGCTGGATGTTTTGGAGAATGTGAAGGGCTGTGTCATGATGCTGGATCTATTGGAGAGTGTGAAGGGCTGTGTCAGGATGCTGGATGTTTTGGAGAATGTGAAGGGCTGTGTCATGATGCTGGATCTATTGGAGTGTGTGAAGGGCTGTATCATGATGCTGGATGTATTGGACAGTGTGAAGGGCTGTGACATGATGCTGGATGTATTGGAGTGTGTGAAGGGATGTATCATGATGCTGGATGTATTGGAGAGTGTGAAGGGTTGTGTCAAGATGCTGGATGTATTGGACTGTGTGAAGGGCTGTATCATGATGCTGGATCTATTGGAGAGTGTGAAGGGCTGTGTCAAGATGCTGGATGTTTTGGAGAGTGTGAAGGGCTGTGTCAAGATGCTGGATGTATTGGAGAGTGACTTGGAGGAGGGGACTGAAGGGTGGATCAGTAAATTTGCTGATGACACCAAGATTGGTGGAGTAGTGGATGAGGTGGAGGGCAGTTGTAGGCTGCAAAGAGACATTGATAGGATGCAGAGCTGGGCCGAAAAATGGCAGATGGAATTTAACCCTGATAAGTGCGAGGTGATTCATTTTGGTAGGGCAAATTTGAATAAGGATTACAGGGTCAACGGCAGGGTTCTGAGGAACGTGGAGGAGCAGAGGGATCTGGGGGTTCATATCCACAGATCTCTGAAGGTTGCCACTCAAGTGGATAGAGCAGTAAAGAAGGCCTATGGTGTGTTGGCGTTTATTAACAGAGGGTTTGAGTTTAAGAACCGTGAGGTTATGCTGCAACTGTACAGGACCTTGGTGAGACCACATTTGGAGTATTGTGTGCAGTTCTGGTCACCTCACTATAGGAAGGACGTGGAAGCATTGGAAAGAGTGCAAAGGAGATTCACCAGGATGCTGCCTGGTTTGGGGGGGGAGGTCTTATGAGGAAAGATTGAGGGAGTTGGGGCTTTTCTCTTTAGAGCGGAGGAGGATGAGAGGCGACTTAATAGAGGTTTATAAGATGATGAGGGGGATAGATAGAGTGGATGTTCAGAGACTATTTCCTCGGGTAGAGGCAGCTGTTACAAGGGGGCATAACTATAAGGTGCATGGGGGGAGATATAGAAGGGATGTCCGAGGTAGATTCTTTACTCAGAGAGTGGTTGGGGTGTGGAATGGACTGGCTGCTGTGATAGTGGAGTCGGACACTTTAGGAACTTTCAAGCGGTTATTGGATAAGCACATGGAGCACACCAGAGTGATAGGGAGTGTGATAGCTTGATCTTGGTCTCGGACAATGCTCGGCACAACATCGAGGGCCGAAGGGCCTGTACTGTGCTGTACTCTTCTATGTTCTATGTAGAGTGTGAAGCGATGTGTCATGATGCTGGATGTATTGGAGTGTGTGAAGGGCTGTGTCATGATGCTGGATGTATTGTAGAGTGTGAAGGGCTGTGTCATGATGCAGGATGTATTGGAGAGTGTGAAGGGATGTGTCAAGATGCTGGATGTATTGGAGAGTGTGAAGCGATGTGTCATGATGCTGGATTTATTGGAAAGGGCGAAGGGCTGCGTCATGATGCTGGATATATTGGAGAGTGTGAAGGGCTGTGTCATGATTCTGGATGTATTGGAGAGTGTGAAGGGCTGTGTCATGATGCTGGATGTATTGGAGAGTGTGAAGGGCTGTGTCATGATGCTGGATTTATTGGAGAGTGTGAAGGGCTGTGTCATGATGCTGGATTTATTGGAGATTGTGAAGGGCTGTGTCAGGATGCTGGATGTTTTGGTGAGTGTGAAGGGCTGTGTCATGATGCTCGATGTATTGGAGAGTGTGAAGGGCTGTGTCATGGTGCTGGATGTATTGTAGAGTGTGAAGGGCTTTGTCATGATGCTGGATGTACTGGAGAGTGTGAAGGGCTGTGTCATGATGCTGGATGTATTGGAGTGTGTGAAGGGCTGTGTCATGATGCTGGATGTATTGTAGAGTGTGAAGGGCTTTGTCATGGTGCTGCATGTCTTGGAGAGAGTGAAGGGCTGTGTCATGATGCTGGATGTATTGGAGAGTGTGAAGGGCTGTGTCATGATGCTGGATCTATTGGAGAGTGTGAAGGGCGGTGTCATGATGGTGGATTTATTGTAGAGTGTGAAGGGCTGTGTCCTGATGCTGGATGTATGGTGTGTGTGAAGGGCTGTGGCATAATGCTGGATGGTTTGGAGAGTGTGAAGGGCTGTGTCATGATGCTGGATGTATTGGAAAGTGTGAAGGTCGGTGTCATGATGCTGGATGTATTGTAGAGTGTGAAGGGCTGTGTCATGATGCTGGATCTATTGGAGAGTGTGAAGGGCTGTGACATGATGCTGGATCTATTGGAGAGTGTGAAGGTCTGTGTCAAGATGCTGGATGTATTGGAGTGTGTGAAGCGATGTGTCATGATGCTGGAATATTGGAAAGGGCGAAGGGCTGCGTCATGATGCTGGATATATTGGAGAGTGTGAAGGGCTGTGTCATGATGCTGGATATATTGGAGAGTGTGAAGGGCTGTGTCATGATGCTGGAAATATTGGAGAGTCTGAAGGGCTGTGTCATGATGCTGGATCTATTGGAGAGTGTGAAGGGCTTTGTCATGATGCTGGATGTATTGGAGAGTGTGAAGGGCTGTGTCATGATGCTGGATGTATTGGAGAGTGTAAAGGGCTGCGTCATGATGCTGGATGTGTTGGAGAGTGTGAAGGGCTGTGTCATGATGCTGGATCTATCGGAGACTGTGAAGGGCTGTGTCATGATGCTGGATCTATCGGAGAGTGTGAATGGCTGTGTCATGATGCTGGATGTATTGGAGAGTGTGAAGGGCTGTGTCATGATGCTGCATGATTTGGAGAGTGTGAAGGGCTGTGTCATGATGCTGGATGTCCTGGAGAGTGTGAATTGCTGTGTCATGATGCTGGATGTCCTGGAGATTGTGAAGGGCTGTGTCATGATGCTGGATGTCCTGGAGATTGTGAAGGGCTGTGTCATGATGCTGGATGTCTTGGAGAATGTGAAGGGCTGTGTCATGATGCTGGATCTATTGGAGAGTGTGAAGGGCTGTATCATGATGCTGGATATATTGGAGAGTGTGAAGGGCTGTGTCATGATGCTGGATGTATTGGAGAGTGTGTAGGGCTGTGTCATGATGCTGGATTTACTGGAGATTGTGAAGGGCTGTGTCATGATGCTGGATGGTTTTGGAGAGTGTGAAGGGCTGTGTCATGATGCTGGATGTGTTGGAGAGTGTGAAGGGCTGTGTCATGATGCTGGATGTATTGGAGAGTGTGAAGAGCTGTTTCATGATTCTGGATGTTTTGTAGTGTGTGAAGGTCTGTGTCATGATGCTGGATGTTCTGGAGAGAGTGAAGGGCTGTATCATGATGCTGGATGTATTGGAGATTGTGAAGGGCTGTTTCATGATGCTGGATGTATTGGAGAGTGTGAAGAGCTGTGTCCTGATGCTGGATGTATTGGAGAGTGTGAAGGGCTGTGTCATGATTCTGGATGTATTGGAGAGTGTGAAGGGCTGTGTCATGGTGCTGGATCTATTGGAGAGTGTGAAGGGCTGTTTCATGGTGCTGGATGTATTGGAGAGTGTGAAGGGCTGTATCATGATGTTGGAGGTATTGGAGAGTGTGAAGGGCTGTATCATAATGCTGGATATATTGGAGAGTGTGAAGCGCTGTGTCATGATTCTGGATGTATTGGAGAGTGTGAAGGGCTGCGTCATGATGCTGGATATATTGGAGAGTGTGAAGGGCTGTGTCATGATGCTGGATGTATTGTAGAGTGTGAAGGGCTGTGTCATGATGCAGGATGTATTGGAGAGTGTGAAGGGCTGTGTCATGATGCTGGATTTATTGGAGAGTGTGAAGGGCTGTGTCATGATGCTGGATTTATTGGAGATTGTGAAGGGCTGTGTCCTGATGCTGGATGTATGGTGTGTGTGAAGGGCTGTGGCATAATGCTGGATGTTTTGGAGAGTGTGAAGGGCTGTGTCATGATGCTGGATGTATTGGAGAGTGTGAAGGGCTGTGTCATGATGCTGGATGTATTGGAGAGTGTGAAGGGCTGTGTCATGATGCAGGATGATTTGGAGAGTGTGAAGGGCTGTGTCATGATGCAGGATGATTTGGAGAGTGTGAAGGGCTGTATCATGATGCTGGATGTATTGGAGAGTGTGAAGGGCTGTGTCATGATGCTGGATGTATTGGAGAGTGTGAAGGGCTGTGTCATGATGCTGGATATATTGGAGAGTGTGAAGGCCTGTGTCATGATGCTGGATGTATTGTAGATTGTGAAGGGCTGTGTCAGGATGCTGGATGTTTTGGTGAGTGCGAAGTGCTGTGTCATGATGCTCGATGTATTGGAGAGTGTGAAGGGCTGTGTCATGGTGCTGGATGTATTGTAGAGTGTGAAGGGCTTTGTCATGATGCTGGATGTACTGGAGAGTGTGAAGGGCTGTGTCATGATGCTGGATGTATTGGAGTGTGTGAAGGGCTGTGTCATGATGCTGGATGTATTGTAGAGTGTGAAGGGCTTTGTCATGGTGCTGCATGTCTTGGAGAGAGTGAAGGGCTGTGTCATGATGCTGGATGTATTGGAGAGTGTGAAGGGCTGTGTCATGATGCTGGATCTATTGGAGAGTGTGAAGGGCGGGGTCATGATGGTGGATTTATTGTAGAGTGTGAAGGGCTGTGTCCTGATTCTGGATGTATGGTGTGTGTGAAGGGCTGTGGCATAATGCTGGATGGTTTGGAGAGTGTGAAGGGCTGTGTCATGATGCTGGATGTATTGGAAAGTGTGAAGGTCGGTGTCATGATGCTGGATGTATTGTAGAGTGTGAAGGGCTGTGTCATGATGCTGGATGTATTGGAGAGTGTGAAGGGCTGTGTCATGATGCTGGATGTATTGGAGAGTGTGAAGGGCTGTGTCATGATGCTGGATCTATTGGAGAGTGTGAAGGGCTGTGTCATGATGCTGGATCTATTGGAGAGTGTGAAGGTCTGTGTCAAGATGCTGGATGTATTGGAGTGTGTGAAGCGATGTGTCATGATGCTGGATATATTGGAGAGTGTGAAGGGCTGTGTCATGATGCTGGAAATATTGGAGAGTCTGAAGGGCTGTGTCATGATGCTGGATCTATTGGAGAGTGTGAAGGGCTATGTCATGATGCTGGAAATATTGGAGAGTCTGAAGGGCTGTGTCATGATGCTGGATCTATTGGAGAGTGTGAAGGGCTTTGTCATGATGCTGGATGTATTGGAGAGTGTGAAGGGCTGTGTCATGATGCTGGATGTATTGGAGAGTGTAAAGGGCTGCGTCATGATGCTGGATGTGTTGGAGAGTGTGAAGGGCTGTGTCATGATGCTGGATCTATCGGAGAGTGTGAAGGGCTGTGTCATGATGCTGGATCTATCGGAGACTGTGAAGGGCTGTGTCATGATGCTGGATCTATCGGAGAGTGTGAATGGCTGTGTCATGATGCTGGATGTATTGGAGAGTGTGAGGGCTGTGTCATGATGCTGCATGATTTGGAGAGTGTGAAGGGCTGTGTCATGATGCTGGATGTCCTGGAGAGTGTGAATTGCTGTGTCATGATGCTGGATGTCCTGGAGATTGTGAAGGGCTGTGTCATGATGCTGGATCTATTGGAGAGTGTGAAGGTCTGTGTCAAGATGCTGGATGTATTGGAGAGTGTGAAGCGATGTGTCATGATGCTGGAATATTGGAGAGTGTGAAGGGCTGTGTCATGATGCTGGATATATTGGAGAGTGTGAAGGGCTGTGTCATGATGCTGGAAGTATTGGAGAGTGTGAAGGGCTGTGTCATGATGCTGGATTATTGGAGAGTGTGAAGGGCTGTGTCATGATGCTGGATATATTGGAGAGTGTGAAGGGCTGTGTCATGATGCTGGATCTATTGGAGAGTGTGAAGGGCTGTGTCATGATGCTGGATGTATTGGAGAGTGTGAAGGGCTGTGTCATGATGTTGGAGGTATTGGAGAGTCTGAAGGGCTGTGTCATGATGCTGGATCTATTGGAGAGTGTGAAGGGCTTTGTCATGATGCTGGATGTATTGGAGAGTGTGAAGGGCTGTGTCATGATGCTGGATGTATTGGAGAGTGTGAAGGGCTGTGTCATGATGCTGGATCTATTGGAGAGTGTGAAGGGCTGTGTCATGATGCTGGATCTATTGGAGAGTGTGAAGGGCTGTGTCATGATGCTGGATGTATTGGAGAGTGTGAAGGGCTGTGTCATGATGCTGCATGATTTGGAGAGTGTGAAGGGCTGTGTCATGATGCTGGATGTCCTGGAGAGTGTGAATTGCTGTGTCATGATGCTGGATGTCCTGGAGATTGTGAAGGGCTGTGTCATGATGCTGGATGTCCTGGAGATTGTGAAGGGCTGTGTCATGATGCTGGATGTTTTGGAGAATGTGAAGGGCTGTGTCATGATGCTGGATCTATTGGAGAGTGTGAAGGGATGTATCATGATGCTGGATATATTGGAGAGTGTGAAGGGCTGTGTCATGATGCTGGATGTATTGGAGAGTGTGTAGGGCTGTGTCATGATGCTGGATTTACTGGAGATTGTGAAGGGCTGTGTCATGATGCTGGATGGTTTTGGAGAGTGTGAAGGGCTGTGTCATGATGCTGGATGTGTTGGAGAGTGTGAAGGGCTGTGTCATGATGCTGGATGTATTGGAGAGTGTGAAGAGCTGTTTCATGATTCTGGATGTTTTGTAGTGTGTGAAGGTCTGTGTCATGATGCTGGATGTTCTGGAGAGAGTGAAGGGCTGTATCATGATGCTGGATGTATTGGAGATTGTGAAGGGCTGTTTCATGATGCTGGATGTATTGGAGAGTGTGAAGAGCTGTGTCCTGATGCTGGATGTATTGGAGAGTGTGAAGGGCTGTGTCATGATTCTGGATGTATTGGAGAGTGTGAAGGGCTGTGTCATGGTGCTGGATCTATTGGAGAGTGTGAAGGGCTGTATCATAATGCTGGATATATTGGAGAGTGTGAAGCGCTGTGTCATGATGCTGGATCTATTGGAGACTGTGAAGGGATGTGTCATGATGCTGGATCTATTGGAGACTGTGAAGGGATGTGTCATGATGTTGGATGTATTGGAGAGTGTGAAGGACTGTGTCATGATGTTGGAGGTATTGGAGAGTGTGAAGGGCTGTGTCATGATGTTGGATGTATTGGAGAGTGTGAAGGGCTGTGTCATGATGTGTGGATGTATTGGAGAGTGTGTAGGGCTGTGTCATGATGCTGGATGTTTTGGAGAGTGTGAAGGGCTGTGTCATGATGCTGGATGTATTGGAGAGTGTGAAGGGCTGTGAGATGATGCTGGATGTATTGGAGAGTGTGAAGTGCTGTGTCATGATTGTGGATGTTTTGGAGAGTGTGAAGGGCTGTGAGATGATGCTGGATGTACTGGAGAGTGTGAAGGGCGGTGTCATTGATGATTTAAGATCACGTGCCGAAGCCCTGCTGGGAAAGCTCTGCTCTCCCACTGGCATTTGACTGCTCGGAAGCTTGCTCTGCCCGTTATTACTGAATGTTTGGTGCTCCCCTCTCATACACCCGCTGACTGTCCGGTGACTGTCGCTTGCTCCGTCAATTGGAGAAGAGGGTGGGGAGCCTCGACACACGGACTGCCGCAGTAAGTTTCAGCCTACGTGCAAGTAACACTGAGAAGGAGCCTCTTCAATAGATGTATCTTAGACAGTGAGAAAAAAATTAAATTATCAGGCAATTTCAGTGACCTGTATTGGCTGATCGGATAAAGACTGTAAAAATCTACTTGTGCACAAGGATCATTTTAGATTCTCCAGTCTTTAGGGTATTACTAAGCGAGTTTCATATTTGTGTTGAATCTTCTTCTCTCTGGTTTAACTGAACTGTTTATTTCCCTTCATTACGGAGCAACAACACAATCCGTGACTGTTCTACAATTCGCCCAACAGTTCGAGACAAATAAACAGTTAACTCAACACCCGACATTTGTGCAGTACGGGTCCCAGCCGCTGTAGTCCTTCACACTGAATGTTGCAGGTCCTGTAGATTGAGGTGTTTTATTGTATCACAGAGTCCAATGACATGAGACAGGACTGCACAGTCAATCGCGGTCAATGTCAATCCACTAAATGTAAGTGATTCCACAGATCCCACTGTGTTCCGAGCCAGTGCTGTATTCTGAGACTCAAACAGGTAGTGGAATGTGTTCAGGAGGTGCCTTTTACTATTTCCACTCTCTGTGTTTCCAATCTGTCCTTCAACCTTCTCCTTCACCCAGTCAATCACACGGCAGGTGATTTGATAATGAAATGGACCCAGAAACTCCTCCAGGGGCCGAGATGATTGTGGGGAGCAGAGACCAGCAACAAAACGGAGAAATATCTCAAATCGCCCATCTTCCTTGCTGTGGGCTTCTCTGAGGAGTTTCCGGATGTCCCCGGGATCTGGAGTAAGGAATTGTGCGACTGCGGCTACAAACTCTTGGATGGTGAGGTGCGGGAATGTGTACACCACGCTCTGGGCTGAATCATCTCTCTCCAAAAGTTCCATCATGAACCCAGAAAGGAACTGGGAAGGTTGCAGATTATACTTGATCAAATCTCCATTTCTGAACACAATGTGCTTCTCGGAGACTCCTGTGAAGGCCATCTCACCAATCTTCAGTAACACATCACGGGGGCTTTCAATCTCTCGGCCATGGTTTTTCAGAATGTTTAAATATAGTAGAAATATAGTTGGGTGATGGTCTTGGGAAGACGCTGATGATTTCTGTCTCTTTGTGTAAAGAAGGGACCCAGTGAGAGGCCGAGGATCCAGCAGTAGGAAGGGTTATAGCACATGGTGTACAGGATCTCGTTCTCCTCCACGTGTTTGAAAACAGCTGCTGCCACCGTCTGATCTTTAAAAAACCTCTTGAAATAATCTTTCCGTTCTTCACCAACAAATCCCAGGATTTCAGCCCAGACACTGATCTCAGCCTTTTCCAATAAATGTAATGCAGTGGGGCGGCTGGTCACTAGCACTGAACATCCTGGGAGCAGCTTGTGCTGTATTAAACTGTACACAATGTCAGACACTTCACACCAGTCTTCGGGATCTGTGCACATGTGCTGAGGTTCTGTATTTCTCCGATTGTCAGCGAAATCGATCCCGTCCTTGAATTCATCCAAACCATCGAATATAAACAATAATGTTTTCGGGTTCTTCCAGAGCTCTCTCAAAATATTCCCAAAGTAAGGATTCAGATCCTGTATCAGTTTCCTCAGGTTTATTATTCTACAGTTAATGGCGTTCAAATCCCGGAATTTAAAACTGAAAACAAACTGAAACTGTGGATATATTTTCCCAGTGGCCCAGTCATGAACAATCTTTTGTACCATTGTTGTTTTTCCAATCCCCGGGACTCCGCTCACTGCTGATGAACTCCCAGATTTGGATCGGCAGAAAAAATGATTCATTTTCTGGAGCAATCTGCGCCTCCGGGAAAAACAGCTCTGGAACAATTGATCAATTCGGATTTTTTCCAGTTCTCTCCGGAGATGTTTATCTCTCCACTCTTCATGGTCTCGGCCTCTTGCCAGCAGTTCATGTTCTACAAGTGTCCGATCTCGAACAGTAGAAATGACCGTTAGCTCAGCGTATTGATCAACCAGCTGAAAAATCTTAACCTTCTCCTTTATTAGGATAGTGTTCACTCTCAGTGTTTCAGTTTGTACCCGGAGTGTTTCCTTGTGTTTCTGTTGAACATCTTTAATTAGAACAGACAGAAATTGCTTCTCAATGTTAGTTGTATTGACAAAAACAACTTGGAAATACTACCTTGCAATTCAGTAAGCTTTGACATCTTTTATTTCATAGCTTCATTTGAGGTGTGTAGAGAAAATTAAAACCAAGTGAATGAGAAATGTGATTGAAAGACAATGTTCGATTATAAACGCTTCAAATCCTCACTTGTTTTTGCTATTTACTGTATTTGGACCTTTCCATGAAGGTGATAGTTTCCCTATGATGTTTAATATTATCAGCCCTACCCTGCACTGTAAACATCTCAGCAAAAATCCATTCATGATTCTTGTTATAAAACAGTGAAGGTTCTAGTGCTAAATCTGTGAATTGTGCTCAGAATGTTGGACTGCAGGCGTCCCGAACGGTGAATGCTGATACGCTGAATTACTTCAAGCTGGAGCTGGACCTCTCTCTAGCTGAGGTGGACATTGCCTCTTACATAAGGTCGATACTGCGGGGAATGTAGGGACAGAGTGATCTGCTGGAATAGTAACACACGCCGAGGAGAAGAAATTCCCAGATTTTACCCCCCCCCCCCCCCCCAAATTGACCTTGGTTTTTACCTGCTTCTGTTCTTCTCCCAGGAGATCACAATGTTTTAAATACGTGGCGAGTGTATATACTTTACACGAAGTATCACAATTGTGTGGAACAGGCGTGGTGGACCAAAGGGTCTTCACCTGTCCATCATTGTTCCTATGTCAGTATGAACTGTTTTCACCGAACACATAAGGATAACGGTTTCCAGTGGCAGAAGAGTCTGTAACTGGAGGACTCACATTTAAGGTGATTGGCAAAGGAACCAGAGGCGACATGATTAATTTTTTTATGCAGAGAGTTTTTTGTGATCTGGAATGCACTGCCTGAAATGGTGGTGGAAGCAGATTCAGTAATAACTTTTAAAAAGGAATTGGATAAATACTTTAAGGGAAAATAATTTTTGGTCTGTGGGAAAAGAACAGGGGAGTGGGACTATTTGAATAGCTCTACCAGAGAGCCGGCACAGGCAAGATGGGGCACATTGACTCTTTCTGTGCTGTATCAGTCTATGAGTTGCTGTAATCTGTGCAATGGGAGAGGGACAGACTGCAAATGTACAGGAGATCCACTGTAATTTTATCAGATCTTGCGCAGATTATCTGGGGTACTTTGTTCAGTGTAAGAAGTACAGACTGTGAATAGACAGAAGTTCCGCTCCGTGTCCTTTTTTGACCCTAATCTGAGCTTCCCAGCCCATATCCTCTCCATCACGAAGACCACCTCCATAATATGGCCTCTCTCCGCCCCAGCTCATCAGCTGCTGAAACCCTCAACAATGCCTTTGTTACCTCCAATCTGGACTATTCCAAGGCTCTACTTGTAATCCTCCAATATTGCAATATCCGTAAACTTGAGCTCATCTAAAATCCTGCTGCTCGTATCCTTGCTCGCACCAATCTCGTTCACCCGTCACCCCTGTGCTCGCTGACCTGTATTGGCTCACAGTCCAGAAACTCTTCGATTTAAATATTCTCATTCTGGTTTTCAAATCACTCAATGGCCTCGTCAGCACTCTATCTCTGTAACCTTCTCCAGCCTTACAACCATCAGAGATCCCTGTGCTCCTCCAATTCTGGGCAGTTGTGCACCCCAAATTATCATCCCTCCAACATTGGCGGCTTCCTAGGCCCTGAGTTCCGGATTAACTCCTTAACTTCTCCCACTCTTAAGAGAAATTCCACTGTTATTGTATCAGGACTCTGGCAGGTTATCTGGTTTATTGTGTGCAGAGAGAAGGGCAGACTGTGAGTAGACGGAATTTAATTTTTTGTAGTTTCAGGGCTCATGCAGGTTATCTGGGGTATTACCTGCACTGCTATAGTTACCCGATCACAGGTAAATATTACAGCTATTCCGAAGGTAGAGAGGGAAATCAGATAGATGATTTAAGTTATCAGGAGTTTAGGATGAGGGGGTTAAGATGTATTATGTTCGGACATGGAGACTTCAGTATTAAAATGTTTTAATGGATTCACAACATTAGCGCAGGAAACAGGTTCACAATTAATATCAGAGAAATTTGAAAATCAGAAGTAAGATGGGAAATCAGGGAATTGTGTTCTCCCAAAGACTAATACAGCAAGAGATAGTAACTAGGGAAGAGCACTAAAGGTGCAATATAAGTGGGGTCTACATACAATTAAAGATGTTTCTGTGTATACACTAAGAGTAAGGGTGGGTGGGGTCATCTCTGTAACAGTAACAGGCTAATTTGGGCCAAATAGCATTTTCCTGTCCCTATTCATTCGCATATTACATCTGCTTCAGAAATTATAAAATATTTTTCAGCAGCTTTATGCATGCATTCATTGAAATTGTTTTTATAACAATCCTGTCATATCACTGATTTGAATTAGAAATAGAATTACCGCCCACTTCATTCAATGTAATGTTAGAGCAGAAAACTTTCAAAGTTCATTTCAACTGATATAGCAAAAGTACATGTATAATTTTGGACTTAGTTTACTATAAGGAAGCCCAAGAGGAGTATAGAAAGTGCAGGGGGGTACTTAAAAAGGGAATTAGGAGAGCGAAAAGGGGGCATGAAAAAACACTGGCGGGCAAAATAAAGGAAAATCCCAAGCTGTTTTATAAGTATATTAAGGGCAAGAGGATAACCAGGGAAAGAGTAGGTCCCATTAGGGACCAAAGTGGCAATCTGTGAGTAGAGCTAAAAGATGAAGGTGAGGTTTTAAATGAACATTTTGCATCTGTGTTCAATATGGAGAAGGGTGATGTAAGCATAGAAATCAGGCAGGGGGATTGTGATATACTTGAACAAATTATTATTGAGAGGGAGGAGGTACTAGCGGTTTATGCGGGCTTAAAAGTGAATAAATCCCCAGGCCCTGACGGTCTGTATCCCAGGCTGCTGTGTGAGGCAAGTGAGGAGATTGCAGGGGCTCTGACACAAATTTTAAGAACCGCTCTGGCCACAGGGGAGGTTCCAGAGGACTGGAGAACAGCTAACGTAGTACCATTATTCAAGAAATGTAGTAGGGGTAAAACAGGGAATTACAGGTCAGTGAGCCTAACATCAGTGGTTGGGAAATTATTGGAAAAAATTCTGAGGGACAGAATTAGTCTCCACTTGGTGAGGCAAGGAATAATCAGGGATAGTCAGCATGGCTTTGTCAGGGAGAGATCACGTCTAACCAATTTGATTGCATTTTTCGAGGGTTGACTAGGTGTGTGGATGAGGGTAGTGCAGTCGATGTAGTCCACATGGACTTCAGTAAGGCTTTTGACAAAGTCCCACATGGGAGACTGGTCAAGAAGGTAAGAGCCCATGGGATCCAGGGAAATTTGGCACATTGGATCCAAAATTGGCTTAGTGGCAGGAGGCAGAGGGTGATGGTCGAAGGTTGTTTTTGTGACAGGAAGCCTGTGTCCAGTGGTGTACCGCAGGGATCGGAGCTGGGTCCTTTGCTGTTTGTAGTGCGCATTAATGATTTAGATATGAATGTAGGAGAAATGGGGCCGAAAATTGATCCCGGGACGCATTCCCACTCCAATTGCCGGTTTTCTGCATGCCCTGCGCATGCGCTGAAAACCGGCAATTGCTCTTCTGAAAAGGGGGCGGGGCCTGGGTGCATCGCGTGCGCGCTACAGGCTGCGCGCACGCTGTGCACTTCATGCTTTGGACGCGCAGGTAAGTAGGGAAGATTTTGGAAATGTAAAAAGGAGTAGTAAGACCCGCTTTTAAGAAGGTAAGTAGTGAATTAAGTATTTTTTTGAATTTTTTTTTTTACAGGTATATCTTTTTTAGAGACTTTAAAGACAGGTAAGTTTATTTTTATAACTTTTTAAAAGATTTTAATTTTTTTCAAAAATTTAATTTTTTATTTAAAATGGTTAATTTAATTAACTATACTTATTTTATTAATGTGATGGTTTTTTTTTTAATTTAATTGAGGTTTAGCTGTTATTTTGGGGGGGTGTAAGATTCATAGATTTCACAGCCATGCTGTGAGACTTATGAATGGAAGATGGTGTGCTGCCATTGGCTCTAACTGAGTCACGTGATCCCACAGCTCGCACGAATTCACTACGCCGCTGGGATACGCAAGCCCAGCACAGCTGATGTCTGGAACATCAAGTTCGTGCGAGCTGGATCTGAAAAAGCATAAGCGAGGTGAGACATCGCGGGGAAGGCTTACCCCCGCGGGAACAGAGCGAGATCAATTTCTGGGCCAATATCAGTAAGTTCGCAGATGACACGAACATTTGTGGAGTGGTAAATAGCGAGCAGGGAAACCTCAGGCTACAGGACGATATAGACGGGATGATTAGATGGGCAGAGCAGTGGCAAATGGAATTTAACCCTGAAAAGTGTGAGGTGATGCATTATGGGAGGACTAACAAGGCAAGGGAATACACAATGAATGGTAGGATCCTAGGAAGGACAGGGGATCAGATGGACCATGGCGTGCATGTACATAGATCCCTAAAGGGAGCAGGAGAGGTAGATAAGGTGGTTAAAAGGGCATATGGGATACCTGCCTTCATTAGCCGAGGCATAGAATATAACAGCAGGGAGGATATGATGGAGCTGTACAAAACGCTAGTTAGGCCACAGCTGGAATACTGTGTGCAGTTCTGGTCGCCACTCTATAAGAGGAATGTGATTGCATTGGAGAGGGTGCAGAGGAGATTCACCAGTATGTTACCTGGCTGAAGCTCTTCAGCTATGAAGATAGACTCGCCAGGCTGGGGTTGTTTTCCTTACAGCAGAGAAGGCTGAGGGGTGACCTGATTGAGGTGTACAAAATTATGAGGTGCATAGATAGGGTAGATAGAAAGGAAATTGTCCCCTTAGTAGAGGGGTCAATAACCAGGGGGCATAGTTTCAAGGTAAGGGGCAGGAGGTTTTGAGAGGATTTGAGGAAAAACTTTTTCACCCAGAGGGTGTTTGGAATCTGGAACTCACTGCCTGAAAGGGTGGTAGAGGCAGGAAACCTCACAACATTCAAGAAGCATTTAGATGAGCACTTGAAACGCCATAGCATACAAGGCTACGGACCAAGTGCTGGAAAATGGGATTAGAATTGACAGGGCTTGATGTCCGGCGCGGACACGTTGGGCCGAAGGGCCTCTTTCTGTGCTGTATAACTCTATGACTCTATAAGTCTATAATGCAGGATTCAGAAATTAAAAATATGCTTCTGTTGGTCATTGCACTGGGGCTAGAAATAAATCTAAAATAAAGGAAACTCTTAGAATAATGTTATCTCTTTCAATGTCATTAGAAAGCTAGCCAATAACTTCCTACAAACCATAAATATTGTCTTGGGGTTTCACGGTGAATCAGGATCCTGCCAGGTGTGTATGGCGTATCACAGTGCATCAGGATCCTACCAGGTGTGTATGGGGTTTCACAGTGTATCAAAATTCTGCCAGGTGTGTATTGGGTTTCAATATGTATCAGGATCCTGCCAGGTGTGTATGGGGTTTCACAGTGTATCAGGATCCCGCCAGGTGTGTATGGGGTTTCAAAGTGTATCAGGATCCTGCCAGGTGTGTATGGCGTATCACAGTGTATCAGGATCCTGCCAGGTGTGTATGGTGTTTCACAGTGTATCAGGATCCTGCCAGGTGTGTATGGTGTTTCACAGTGTATCAGGATCCTGCCAGATGTGTATTGGGTTTCTAAGTCTATCAGGATCCTGCCAGGTGTGTAGAATCATAGAATGGTTACAGCCCGGAGAAGGTCATTCGGCCCATCGAGCCTGTGCTGGCTCTCTGCACTTCAGCTAGTCCCACTCCCCCGTCCTTTCCCTGTAGCCCTGCAATTTGTTTTCCTTTAGGCACTTATCCAACTCCCTTTTGAAAGCCGTGATTGAGTCTGCCTCCAGCACCGTTTCTGGCATTGCATTCCAGATCCTAAACACTCGCTGAGTAAAAAGTTTTCCCTCATGTTGCCTTTCGTTCTTCTGCCAATCACCTTACATCTGTGTCCTCTAGTTCTCGACCTTTCTGCCAATGGGAACAGTTTCTATCTATCTACTCTGTCCAGACCACTCATGATTTTGAACACCTTTATCAAATCTCCTCTCAATCTTCTCTGCTTGAAGGAGAACAACACCAGCTTCTCCAGTCTGTCCACGTAACTGAAATCCCTCATCGCTGGAATCATTCCCACAAATCTTTTCTGCACCCTCTCTAATGACTTCTCATCGTTCCTAAAGTGCGATACCTAGAATTGGACACAATACTTCAGTTGAGGCCGAACCAGTGTTTTATTCAGGTTCATCATAATGTCCACGCTTTTGAACTCTGTACCTCTATTCATGAAGTCCAGGATCCCGGAAGCTGTTTTAACTGCTTTCTCAACCTGCCCTGCCACCTTCAACTCTGTCTCTCTGTTCCTGCAGCCCCATCAGTATTACACCTGTTACTTTATATTTCCTCTCTTCATTCTTTCTACCAAAATGTATCACTTCGCAATTTTCGGAATAAAATGTCATCTGCCACGTCTCCGCCCATTCCACCAGCATGTCTACGTCTTCTTGAAGTCTATCACTATCATCCTCCCTGCTCACTATACTATCAAGTTTTGTGACAGCTGCATATTTTGAAATTGTGCCCCGTACACCCACATCCAATTCATTAATATAGATCAAGAAAGGCAGTGGTTCTGGAACCGACCACTGGGGACACCACTGTATACCTTCCTCCAGACTGAAAACCAAGCGTTCACCACTACTGTCTGTTTCCTGTCACTTAGCCAATTTCGTATCCCTGCTGCCACTGTCCCTTTTATTCCATGGTTTCAAATTGTTGGCAATCCTTTTATGTGGCACTTTGTCGAACGCCTTTTGGAACTCCATGTATACCACGTCAACTGCATTGGCCTCAGCAACCCTCTCTGTTACCTTATCAAAAAAATCGATCAATTTGGTTAAAAACGATTTGCCTTTAACCAATCCATCCTGGCTTTCCTTAATTATTCCACACTTGTCCAAGTGTCTGTTAATTTAGTCCCTGATTATTGTTTCTAAAAGCATTCCTACTACCGAGGTTAAACTGACTAGCCTGTAGTTTCTGTGTTTATCTTTACATCGTTTTTGAACAAAGGTTTAACATATGCAATTCTCCAGTACTCTGCCACCACCCCTGTATCATTGGAGGATTGGAAGATTATGGCCCGTCCCTCTGCAATTTCTTCTTTCACATTCCTCAGCGTCGTAGGATGCATCTCATCTAGTACTGTTGACTTATCTACTATAAGTACAGCCAGCCTTTCTAGTACCTCCTCTTTATCAATTTTTACCCCATCCAGTATCTCATCTACCTCCTCCTTCACTATGTTTATGGCAGCATCCTCTTCCTTGATATAGACAGACGCAAAGCACTCATTTAGTACCTTAGCCATACACTCTGCCTCCATATGTAGGTCTCCTTTTTCATCCCTCATCGGCCGCAACTCTCCTCTTACTACCCGTTTACTATTTATATCCCTACAGAAGACATTTGGATTAACTTTTATGTTGGCTGCCATTCTCTTCTCATACCCTCTCCTCGCCCCTCATATTTTCTTTTTCACTACTCCTCTGAACTTTTTATATTTAGCCTGATTCTCCGATGTGTTCTCGACCTGACATCTGTCATACGTGCTTTTATTGTGCTTCCTCTTATCCCTATCTCTTTCGTCATCCAGGGAGCTCTAACTTTATTTGCCCTACCATTCCCCCTAGTGGGAATGTACCTCGACTGTACCCGAACTATTTCCTATTTAAAGGCTGCCCATTGTTCGATTACATTTTTGCCTGCTAATCTTTGATTCGCATTTACTCGGGCCTGATCTTTTCTCATCCCACTGAAATTTGCCTTCCTCCAATTAAGTATTTTTACGCTAGATTGCTCCCTGTCCTTTTCCGTAGCTAATCTAACCCTCCATCCTCATTGGTACGAAAACATAACGTTCAAGAAATTTCTCCTGAACAAATTTTGTAAATTTTCCCCCCTCTCTGCCTTATGGGGTTACACAGCGTATGCGGATACTGCCAGGTGTGTATGGGGTTTCACAGTGTACCTGAATCCTGCCAGGTATGTCTGGGATTTCACAGGACATCGTTGCAGGAGTTCCTCAGGGCAGTATCCTAGGCTCAATCATCTTCAGCTGCTTCATCAATGACATATCCTCCAACATAAGGTCAGAAATGGGGATGTTCGCTGATGACTGCACTGTGTTCAGCGCCATTTACAGCTCCTCAGATAATGAAGCAGTCCATGCCCACATGCAACAAGACCTGGACGACGTTCAGGCTTGGGCTGATAAGTGGCAGGTAACATTCGCGCCACAGAAGTGCCAGGCAATGACTATCCTCAACAAGCGAGATTCTAACCAACTCCCCTTGACATTCAATGGCATTACCATCACCGATTTCTCCACTATCAACATCCTGGGGGTCACCATTAACCAGGAACTTAACTGAACCAGCCACATAAATACCGTGGCAACAAGAGCAGTCAAGAGGCTAGGTATCCTGCGGCGAGTGTCTCACCTCCAGACTCCCCAAAGCCTTTCCACCTTTGGAATACACTCCACTTGACTGGATGAGTGCAGCTCCATCAAAACTCAAGAAGCTCGACACCATCCAGGACAAAGCAGCCCGCTTGATTGGCACCCCATACACCACCTTAAACATTCTCTCCCTCCACCACCGGCGTACCGTGGCTGCAGTGTGTACCATCTACTAAGATGCACTGCAGCAACTCGCCAAGGTTTTTCGGCGGCACCTCCCAAACACGCGACCTCTTCCACCTGGAAGTGCAAGGGCAGCAGGCGCATGGGAACACCACCACCTCCAAGTTCCCCTCCAATCACATACCATCCTGACTTGGAAATATATCGCCGATGCTTCATCGTTGATCGGTCAAAATCCTGATACTCCCTGACTAACAGCACTGTGGGAGTACCTTCACCACACGGACTGCAGCGGTTCAAGAAGGCGGCTTACCACCACCTTTTCAAGGGCAACTAGGGATCGGCAATAAATGCTGGACTTGCCAGCGACGCCCAGATTCCATAAACGAATATAGAACAATCAACATCATGGCAGGTGTGTATGTGGTTTCACAGTGTATCAGGATCCTGCCAGGTGTGTATGGGGTTTCACAGTGTATCAGGATCCTGCCAGGTGTGTATGGGGTTTCACAGTATATCAGGATCCTGCCAGGTGTGTATGGGGTTTCACAGTGTATCTGGATCCTGCCAGGTGTGTATGGGGTTTCACAGTGTATCAGGATTCTGCCAGGTGTGTATGGGGTTTCACTGTGTATCACGATCCTCCCAGGTGTGTATGGGGTTTCACTGTGTATCAGGATCCTGCCAGGTGTGTATGGCGTTTCACAGTGCATCAGGATCTTGCCAGGTGTGTATGGGTTTTCACAGTGTATCAGGATCCTGCCAGGTGTGTGTGGGTTTTCACAGTGTATCAGGATCCTGCCAGGTGTGTACGGGGTTTCACAGTGGATCTGGACCTTCTCAGCTGTACTTAACACTTCACAAGTGATTTCGACCAGCAGTTGGATTTGGTGAAATAATGCAACTTCGGCATATTTACAGCAAACTTCAGAAATCGTACTAATTATAACTTGAATCTACACTGAATTGTTGAGAATTGATGACAAATCCAAACAACGTTCAATTCTGTTTCCCCAGCCTTCGGCCCTCTGAGCCCCAGACTCTGAGAATCTCTAAACAAATGGCCACAGTCAATCATTCTGTTTCTCTGAAGGGAAATAAAAGGTTTGAAATCTCCATGTCATCACTTACCTTTCAGGTGACTGGGTACTTCGGATAAACCTTGTGTGACGTTCATGTAATCAAATGGATCAGAACCTGTTTAAATCAATTTAATTTCATGCAATCAGATCTTTTTAATATACTCGTAAAATCTGCAATGTTTGAATCTGACATTGAATTCAGTATGTGATTTTACCGTACCAAGTTCCTGTATTTCTCTCAGTATTTTGTCCAGCTTTGGTAACCTGTGGCGCATTTTCACAAAAGGATTCCCACATCACCCTTCGGGCCCGAGAGCCTTTCTCCATCACCAGATTTAGGAGAAGTTTGGAACTGTCCGCCCGGTTTCCCTTCTCCGCGAGCTCAGTGACTTTCTATAAAAGAATAATAATGAATATATTGAGGAGCGGAGTGAAAGACAAACACTGAGAATGAGAAGGAAAGGATTTGCTCAGTGATGGGAGCTCTCAGTTGATTTGTGCACAGAAAGCAATCACTGGGACAGGTACAGGTTCAATCTGAACAGTTGCACAATATTCTGTAAAAACTTGATTAACTCCTGTAATGAAACTAAAATAAAAATCAGAAATATCGTTCCTGGAGAGTGAGGAATCACTGACAATCTGCTGTAGTTTTAATGGGATTAGTTTTCTCTGTTCTTCAGTGCCTAACACGACATCAGATAGCTGCAACTGACCACAACTTCGGGATTTAGCGTATGCGCATCTAACCGCGGTAATCCTGAAGATGCGGTCAGTCCTTCATTGCTCTGACACTGGCTGTGCTGTGGACGAGGATGTCCCATACGAAGAATCTCAAGTGTCACGTGGGAGCTGAACACTCTGCGGCCTTGACATGGATTCCTTGGTTTAAATGCTGTATGTATCGCTTGAGGCTTGCACGAATTGCTAGATCATTATTATGGGTTATTAAATATAACGTTTGATAACACAAAATGTAGAGTATTGCCCAGAAGTATCCTGTTCGCCAGAGCACGACAAACTCAATCCAGACAATTACTGTCCTATCAACATATTCTTGATCGTTAGCAAATTGACGGAATGAGACGTCAAACGTACTGTCAAGCAGCAGTTACTCAGCAATAAGCAGCTCACCCGTGATTATTTTAGTTTCCACAAGGAGCAATTGGCTCCAGACCTTATTACAGCCTTGTTCGAAACATGGTCAAAAGAGCAGAATTTTGGAGGTGAGTGACTGCCCTTGACATCAAGGCAGCATTTTACCGAGTAGGGTTGAGAAAAAGCTGGAAGAATTTGCTAAGTTTTAAGGAGGAAATGAAGGTGGATAGGAGGAGGGATCTAGTGAGTGAGTGCCAGAGCGTAGGGCCAAAGACAAATGAACGCTCAACTACCACTGTTAAGCGGAATGTCGAGGGGTGCACAAGAGGCCAGAGTTCGAGGAACAGACAATCCTAGGCTTGCGGAAGATTACTGTGCTGGAGGTAGATACAGAGATAGTAAAGGGCTAGGCCATGAAGGGATTGAAATTGCAGGATGGACATTTTAAACAGAAGACATTCGAGGACCGGAAGCGAGCACACGAGTGTTGGTTAACGGGATCTGCGGCGGGACAGGGTACAAGCAGAGTTCTGGATGGACTGAAGTTTACCGAGGGCTGAGGAAGTAAGGTTTGCCAGGGGAGCGTTACAATGATCCAGGATAAAGGTGACACACGCACGGATGTGGGTTTCAGCAGGAGATGGGCTGAGATAGGAATGGAGACGGACAATGTTATGAAGGTGGAAGTACGCTGTATTTGTGATGGAGAAGACATGGGGTCGAAAGCTCTGTTGTAGAGCAAATATGACGCCGAGGTTGCGAACAGTCAAGTTCAGCATCAGGGAGTGGCCCATGAGGGCGGATGGAATCAAGTGGTGAGAAGACAGAGTTTGTGCTGCTGATAGTAGATGATGATTCAGTCTTCCCAATATTTAACTGGAAAAAAATTCAAACTAAAGAAAAGGCATGATCTAAAGAAAAACAGAGCTGCTAACCAGTAAAAGAATATTAAAAATGTAGCTACCAATGTTTCATCTCAGTCAGTCTCTCCATAATCAAACAACCGCCCAATCCATTCATTAAAGGTAGCCGACAGTAAATTACAGACTGAATGAGCTCAATTTCCCGATGTTCTCCCGGGGAGTGAAGTTCCATTACAAGAGCACAGGGGTAGTAAATTACAGGATTAATTAGCTCAATTTCCTGATGTTCTCTGGGGTCACAAATTTAAGTTGTATAAAGCTGGATCTAGGTTAGATGTCAGGAGGTGATTCTTTTCCCAGAGAATAGTGGACATCCGGAACAGGCTGCCTTCTCGTGCGGTGGATCCCGATTTGCTGAAATCCTTCAAGCGAGAGCTGGACCTGTTTCTGGCTGGGGCGGAGATAACCTCTTACAGAAGGTAGGTAATGCAAGGAATTTCGGGTCAGAGTGATCTCTTGGACTAGTTTCGATCGCCTAGATGGGTCGGAGAGGAATTTCCCAGATTTGTTTTCCCAAATTGTCCTGGCTTATTATCTGATTCTTTTGCCTCTCCCAGGAGATCACATGGTTTCGGGTGGGGTCGAGTGTATATGTTGTAATGCACAAGGTATCACAATTGTGTGGGACAGGCTGGATGGACCAGATGGTCTTTACCTGTCCATCATTGTTCGTATGTTCGAGTGACGTTCCACAACAAGATCACAGGACCAAGAAATGACAGACTGAATGAGCTCAATCTCATATTCCTCCTGGGGAGTGACATTCCCCAACAAGAGCACAAGGGCAGAAGATTTCCTCTTATGCGCAGTTTTCACCTCTTCCTATCATGGTTTCAGATTCACAATATTTGCAGTTTGATCCTTTATTCCCCTATTTGCCTGTTTCAATTTCGTAACATTCTATTATTCTAAGATCTGATATTCTGTCAGTTCTGTTATGTTAGAATAAATTAAACTCAATCTGTGTCTCTCCCACTTACGTGATATTCTTGTCCACTGAAATGGTCCTCGCCAGTTAACCAGAGACCGAGTCCCTCCACACCCTCTTCAACCGCCTGTTCCAGTCTGTCGCGGTAGAATTTCGTCAACTGGAACAGCTGGTAATCGTCGCACTTTGTCAAGAACCCAGTGATTGTCGAGTTCGGCTCTGTGAACACAAATGGAGAAAACTAAACACTAATGGGCCAGAAATTCGGGTCAGAGGCTTCCCGCGGGTGCAAGCCCCCAACCTGCACTTACCTAGCGCGCCTGCCGCTGTGCTCTGGGCCCGCGTGGGATTCCGATCCTGGGACTCCTCCAGGTGCCGGTGCGCAGTGCTCGCTTATCCCAGGGGCGCAGTTAGTTCGAAGCGTCCCCTGGGATCACGTGGGCCATGGAGAGCCAATCGGAGCAGGGAATCTCCATTCATAGATTTGACAGGAAGACCTGTCAAATCTATGAATAGAGATCAGCCCCAAAACCTAACTAAAACTTTAAATAAATTTTTGAAAAAACATCACATTTTTAAAATAACTAGAAATTACATAAAATAACTATTTTAAACAATAATTTAAATTTTTGAAAAAATAATTAATGTTTTTAACGGGGCTAAAAATAAACTTACCTTTCTTTAAAGTATTTAAAAATAATAAAGCTGTGGAAAAAATGTTTTAATTTTAGTTAATTCACCACTTACCTTGTTAAAAGCAGGCCTTGCGCTTGCTTTTTCCCCGCACAGCTGCCAGGGACTTATCCTCACGGGGAAACCTGTAAAAAAAACGGAAGTTCGCTGAGTGCGCGCTGCCTCTCCCGCGCACGCGGTTGACCCTCGAACCCCTTCCTTCACGAGACCGGAAGTTCCGGTTTCCCGTGCATGCACAGCGCGTACTCACCCGTGGGGACCCAAATTTCTGCTCATCTATCCACTTTCAATCCGGGCGGCTAGATTTCCTCTTATACTAAACGGCTGAAGCCTCCTGTGAGCCACATTATCAAACACCTTCTGAAAACCCATGTACACCGCATGTGCTACATTATATCGCGCTGTAGAGTCAATTCTTTAAAAACTTGTGCAAATTTGTCAAACACTATTTGCCTTCAGCTAATCCGGTCCAGTCTCCACTAATCATACGTTTATCTCTAAATTACATAGAGGTATGTAGAATTTACAGCAAAGGAACAGGCCACTGGTAGCAAAGGAGCTATGCTTGTGGTTATACTCAACACGAGCCTACTCCCACCTTATTATCTCATCTCTGACTGACTTTAACAGCCTGGAGTGCATTATCTCTGGTCCCAGTGATTTATCCACGCTGCCTATTTTTTTCAGATCCAAATCTTTCTTTAGCTATAGTCCCACATCCTGACTTAGAACAACAACATTCTCACTTCCACTGAAATGTTTGCAACTTAATGACATATTCACTATCTCTCCAAACAACTATATCCTACACAGCTAGTTTCCACCTTCATCACCAGGAGTCCTACAGTCTGGCATTATTCTTCACTTTTGCTAAAATCTGAACCTTTTTATATTAGCTGCTGGGCTTGTCCCGTATTCCCCTTTGCCCCCTCTATTCTCCCACTCACCTTCCTATTACAATTCCTGCAACCTTCATGTGTTTCTTTACAGTTGTTACCCCTGGCTTTATTTTGCGATAGATACGAATGCCAGTATTAACGTCCTGTTGTTCTTGTACAAGTCCATGCACTGTCTGCTGATCTTCCACTCCATCTCATCTCTGCTTCCCGGCCAGCAATGTCCACCGAGAATTGTACTATTTCCCTTCCTATTCCTCAACTACTTCTGTACATCTGGATTCTATCTTAACATATCTCCTGGAAACATCCTTCTGTTCCGACGCCGTCATAGAACTTCTTTATTATTAGTGGCACCCACAATTTTTTTTTTCTCTCCTCTCAAAATATTATGAACAGGAATGTTTGGCTCCGACTTCTGTGAAAATCCAGGCCCTCTCTTATAGATAAAAAAACTCACATCTCACATGCCTCTAACATTCCATATGTGTTTCAAATGATTTGCACATCCACCGGCAAAGCGCTCAATCCAAACTCCATTTCTTTTGAATATTTACCAGTTTTCATTCTTCTTTTCTTTTAATACTTGAACAGCTTTTTCCGTTTTCCCTGGTAATAACTTTCACTATTTCATAAATCTTCTGTTCCTGCTCTAACAGTTTTAATAATTCCACTCTTTGGTCTCAGATCCGGATATTTCCCAACTTCCATATCAGCTTTTCACTGCTCCATTCATTTTTCTGCAAAACCTTCGAAGGTGGTCGGTTCAGATCGCGTCCGTCCCTTCCCTTCTCTCTGAACTCACTCTAGTGCCCCAAGAACGTGAACCCTTCCCTCCCGCTCCAGTCCTGCTGCCGCACATTGACCTGCTTCATGTTATGCTCCTGAAGCGGCCCAGTATTAAACAATCTGTAGATCACCACCTTCAATTACACAGAATATACAGCACAGAAACAGCTCATTTGGCCCATATAGTCTGTGCTGGTGTTTACACACCACACGATTCACCTCCAATTCTATCTCCGTCACCTCAGCCTTTCAGCATATCTTTATATCATTCTTTCTCTCATGTACTCGTCTAGTTTCCTTTTGAAAGCATCTAAGCTATTTACCTCAATCACTTCCTGTGCTAGCGAATTCCACACTCTAAGCACCCTTTCAGGTAAGAAATTTCTCCTTATTTCCTCATTGGATATATTAACTGTCTTGTATTTATGGCATCTAGTTTTGAATTGTCCCACAAATGGAAATATGCACTTCACATCTACGCTGTCCCCCCAATTCATAATATTAAAAACTTCCATCAGGTCGCACCTAATATCTTCTTCTAAAGGAAAGTCCTGATCTGTTCAATATTTCCCGACAGCTGGAACCTCTCAGTTCTAGGAGCATCCTTGTAATTTTTTCTGCACTTTCTTCAGTGCTTCAATGTTTCTCCCCGGGAGACACCGGCTTTAAACAGGGAGATTAAAGTTAGACACTGGACACAGGCTGCACCGGGAGACAGCGGCTTTAAACAGGGAGATTAAAGTTAGACCCTGGACACAGGTTGCACCGGGAGACAGCGGCTTTAAACAGGGAGATTAAAGTTAGACACAGTCTGCAAACTACATGAACCTTACCTGGACTCGCAGATTCTCCCTTTCCGTGTGCAGCCTGCCAGTTCTGTCTTTGTAAACTCATTGCCACCAATCAGGAGGCTGTTCCTGGTTTTCTTCCTGCCAATCACAATTTGGTAATTGGAGCTGATCCTTGTTTTTTGAGATTTGTGCCAATCTCCGCCCTCTAACTGGAAGCTGCTGTTTCAAAATACTCGTCGAACCGGTTAGATAACTCGTTTAATTATGAACAAAGTTAGTTAGAAACAATTATTTGTGAAGTATTATTCCAATAAAAGAGACCCAGCTCTGGGAATGAATTGTAACGCCTCTATCTGGGACTTTATGAACCGTTCCATGGATTCCTGCTGTTTGAACTTTCAGACCAACACCTCAGAGCCAGTGTCTGGTGTTTCAGTGCGGGGAGGGCGAGCCGCCTCGAAGGCCCAACACATTAACCATTTAACTGCTGAATGAAGGTGTCCTTGAATGGGGAGGAAATGATGTCTCCATGGTCACTTCTCTCATGTGACTGGACGGTATTCAGTGCCGCTCCCTGTTCACCCATCACCCCTGTGCTCACTGACCGACATTGGCTCCCGGTCCAGCAACGCCTCGATTTTAAAGTTCTCATCCATGGCCTCCCTCCTCCCTATCACTGGAACCTCCTCCAGCCCTACAACCCTCCGAGATCTCTGCGCTCCTCCAATTCTGGGCTCTTGTACATCCCCGATTTCCTTCATCCCTCCATTGGCCTTCAGCTGCCTGGGCCCCAAGCTCTGGAATTCCCTCTCCGCCTCTCTCTCCTCCTTTAACACTGTCTTTACAACCTCCCTCATTGGTCACCTGTCCTAATATCTCCTTAGATGACTCGGTGTCAAGGTCTTTTCAGATTACGCCCCTGTAGAGGAGCTCCGGAAGTTTTACTACATTAAAAGGAGCTAAAAAATTGTATTGTTGTTCTGAGACAGTGAATAGACAGGGGGCGGTTCAGTCCCAGAGAGGGGGGGGCGGTTCATCCCAGAGAGGGGGGGCGGTTCAGTCCCAGAGAGGGGGGGGCGGTTCAGTCCCAGAGAGGGGGGGGGCGGTTCAGTCCCAGAGAGGGGGGGTGGTTCAGTCCCAGACAGGGGGGGCGGTGTTCAGTCCCAGACGGGGGGCGGGGATCAATCCCAGACAGGGGGGGGGGGTGTCAGTCCCAGACATTGGGGGGGGGGGGATCGCAGCCCCAGACAAGGGCTGGAAGTGCAGTCCCAGACGGGGGGGAGAGGGATGGTTCAGTGCCAGACAGGGGAGGGGGTGGGGTTCAGTGCCAGACGGGGGGGCGGTTCAGTCCGAGAGAGGGGACGGTTCAGTCCGAGAGAGGGGACGGTTCAGTCCGACAGAGGGGAGGGTTCAGTCCGACAGAGGGTACGGTTCAGTCAGAGAGAGGGGGCGGTTCAGTCTGAGAGAGGGGGCGGTTCAGTCTGAGAGAGGGGGCGGTTCAGTCTGAGAGAGGGGGCGGTTCAGTCTGAGAGAGGGGTCTTCAGCCTGAGAGGGAGCGGTTCAGTCTGAGAGAGGAGGCAGTTCAGTCTGAGAGAGGGGACGGTTCAGTCTGAGAGAGGGGAATGTTCAGCCTGAGAGAGGGGACGGTTCAGTCTGAGAGAGGGGGGTTCAGTCTGAGAGAGGGGATGGTTCAGTCTGAGGGGGGGTTCAGTCTGAGAGGGGGGGTTCAGTCTGAGAGAGGGGGGTATTCAGTCTGAGAGAGGGGGGGTTCCGTCTGAGAGGGGACGGTTCTGTCTGAGAGAGGGGACGGTTCAGTCTGAGAGAGGGGGGGTTCAGTCTGAGAGAGGGGACGGTTCAGTCTGAGAGAGGGGACGGTTCAGTCTGAGAGAGCGGACGGTTCAGTCTGAGAGAGGGGATGGTTCAGTCTGAGAGAGGGGGGGTTCAGTCTGAGAGGGGGGGGTTCAGTCTGAGAGAGGGGGGTATTCAGTCTGAGAGAGGGGGGGTTCCGTCTGAGAGGGGACGGTTCAGTCTGAGAGAGGGGGGGTTCAGTCTGAGAGAGGGGACGGTTCAGTCTGAGAGAGGGGACGGTTCATTCTGAGAGAGGGGCGGTTCAGTCTGAGAGAGCGGGACGGTTCAGTCTGAGAGAGCGGGCGGTTCAGTCTGAGAGAGGGGCGGTTCAGTCTGAGAGAGGGGACGGTTCAGTCTGAGAGAGGGGGGGTTCAGTCTGAGAGGGGGGGTTCAGTCTGAGAGAGGGGGGTTCAGTCTGAGAGAGGGGACGGTTCAGTCTGAGAGAGGGGGGGTTCAGTCTGAGAGAGGGGGGTTCAGTCTGAGAGAGGGGGGATTCAGTCTGAGAGAGGGGGGTTCAGTCTGAGAGAGGGGACGGTTCAGTCTGAGAGAGGGGGGGTTCAGTCTGAGAGAGGGGGCGGTTCAGTCTGAGAGAGGGGGGTTCAGTCTGAGAGAGGGGGGTTCAGTCTGAGAGAGGGGACGGTTCAGTCTGAGAGAGGGGACGGTTCAGTCTGAGAGGGGACGGTTCAGTCTGAGAGGGGCGGTCAGTCTGAGAGAGGGGGCGGTTCAGTCTGAGAGGGAGGGATCAGTCTGAGAGGTGGGGTTTATTCCTACACTTGTTTGAAAACCTGTTCCATCTCCAACTTTTTCCAATTCTGACGAAAGTTACTGAGCTCAGGCTCACTCTCTGCACTGATTGAGTCTGCTGAGCATTTCCAGCATTTTGTTATTTCTGTCACAATCGTCCTGGTAGGGGCTCTGACGTCATCCACAACTGCTTCTGTGAGCTCGCGCGGTGGCGGTTTAACCGCCGCGTCGGTTCAAATCACAGTGGGCGGAGCTCTGTGGCGCTGCGAACTCCTAATGGTCGGCAGCCATGTCAATCTAATGTGTGCAGCCAATGGAATGGGTGTGTTCAAAACGGTCATTAATTTCTGCAGCGAACGCATTCTCCAGCCGCAGTGCGCATGCTCGGTGCTGCCCCCACCCCCAGATCCCGGATGACGCGAATGATGCTGTAAAATTGGACCGGAGAGAAAATAAAATGGCCGAGTGACGGATGGTCGCTGGAGCGGGGTTGTGGAGATCAGCGGGACTCAGTGGGCAGCTGTCTGTGTCACACATGATGTGGAGAGTTGATCGTAACACTCGGGAAATGCTCGATCGCAGAGCTAACAGCTGTTGTACTGATGGTGAGGAGGGTGTTGAAATCATGTTTAACAAGGCAATGCTCTTCTCATTTTAATATTTCTATCTAACCCTCCTATTAATATATTTATTACAGAGCATCAGAATCTGGGAACTCCTGTCACCGCCATGGCTGAAGGTCCAATCAGGGGAGAAGATCCAACATCTTCAACAAGAATGAGGAGGGACACAGGTAGGTTCACAAAATACTTTAAAATATAATTTCTGTTCTGACAAAGGGTCCAGATCTCCTGCAAGAACCTGCAGCTCCCACAGGAAGAGGGAACAGGACAGGGGCTGATTAGAAAGAGGGAAGTGAGTGACCATCTAGAGAGGCATCACAGTCACAGGTGGAGGGAGCCCCCGAGTACTGGAACTGTCCAATAGATCCCTGGTATTGGGGACTGTAAGGTGGATGGAGACAGTGACTTAGAGGAGGGTCTTCCTGAGCAACAGTGTGACTCCAGGGAGCCACCCCGAGTGGGGCTGGGGTGAGAGGCAGGTGGGGCAGAGGAAGAGCAGAACGATAGTGGTGGGAGATATGATAGTCAGCGTAATGGACAGCGTCGCCTACAGCCCTGAGCGAAGAGGATGTGAAGAGGCTTCAAGGGGATCTTGACAGGCTCAGTGAGTGGGCGAGAACATGGCAGATGGAATATAATGTGGGTCAATGTGAAGTTATCCACTTTGGTAGAAAAAACAGAAAGGCAGAGTATTTCCTCAATGGTGAAAGATTGGGGAATGCAGATGCTCAAAGGGACCTGGGTGTCCTTGTACATGAGTCACTGAAAGTGAATGTGCAGGTGCAGCAAGTTATTAGGAAGGCAAATGGTATGCTGGTCTTCATTACAAGAGGATTTGAGTGCAGGAGTATAGAAGTCTTACTCCAATTATATAGGGCCTTGGTGAGACCACGCCTGGAGTACTGTGTACAATTTTGGTCTCCTTACCTAAGGAAGGATATACTTGCCATAGAGGGAGTGCAACGAAGGTTCACGAGATTGATTCCTGGGATGGCGGGACTGTTGTATGAGAAGAGATTGAGTAAACTAGGCCTGTATTCTCTTGAATTCAGAAGAATGAGAGGGGATCTCATTGAAGCATACAAAATTATTACAGGGCTTGATAGGATGGTTGCTGGGAGAATGTTTCCCTTGGCTGGGGAGTCTAGAACCAGGGGCCACAGCCTCAAGATAAAGGGTAGGCCATTCAGGACTGAGATGAGAAGAAATTTCTTCACAAGGAGGGTGGTGAATCTTTGGAATTCTCTACCCCAGAGGGCTGTGGAGGCTCAGTCATTGGGTATATTCAAAACAGAAGTCGATAGATTTCTGACTAGTAAGGGCATCAAGGGATATGGCGATAGGGCCGGTGAATGGAATTGAGGTAGAAGATCAGCCATGATCTCATTGAATGGCGGAGCAGGCTCGAAGGGCCGAATGGCCTACTCCTATTTCTTATGTTCCTATGAGCAGGTCCCGAATGGTAAGATGCCTCCCTGGTGCCAGAGAGAAGAACATCCAGGAACAGTGACACCATCTATGGGAAGGAAAGGAGAGCAGAAAATAGCCATGGTCGGTACCAGCAACACCGATTGAAACGCGTTTATAGAAGGAATATTAAGACTAAGGCTCTAGACCAAAAAACAAGGCCTCAAGGTGGAGATCTCCGGATTGTTTTGCACTGAGCCACTTATGGAGGGAATTCTGAGGCAGGTCAATGTGCGGCTGCAGGGCTGGAGCAGGAGGGAAGGGTTCACGTTCTTGGGGCAGTAGGTTTGAGTTCAGGGGGAAGGGACGACCGTGATCTGTACCGACCAACAACAATGGTTTTACACAAAAGGTGAATGGAGCAGTGGACGTGTATCAGCGGATATGAATGGAGTGAGAGAAATATCCGGATCTGAGATGAGAGAGCATGCTTAAAAAATTTATGAAAAAGTGTAACGTTATTAGCAGAAAAAAAGAAAGCGGTATTGCAGTAGTGAGAGCTGGTCACTTGGTTTAAGATAAAAACAAAAACAGTTCCATGTTCAAAAAAAATTGGATTTGGCATCGAGTGTTATGTAAGTAGCACAATTACCAGAGGCAACATCAGGAAACATGTAAACTGGAATGCACTGCCTGAAAGAGTGGTGGAAGCAGATTCAATAATAACTTTCAAAAGGTAATTGGGTAAATACTTAAGGGAAAAAAATACAGGGCTATGGGGAAAGAGCAGGGGAGTGGGGTTAATTAAAGGGTTCTATGACCATGCTAGAACAACAATAAACCTGCATTTATATAGTGCCTTTAACGTAGTAAAACATCCCAAGGTGCTTCACAGGACCGTTCTCAAACAAAATTTGACACAAACTCGCATAAGGCGATATTAGGACAGGTGACAAAAAGCTTGGTCAAAGAGGTAGGTTTTAAGGCGTGTCTTAAAGGAGGAGAGAGGCGGAGCGGTTCAGAACATAATGATGTTACAGGGAGCTATGTTAAGAGAGAATCCATTTGCACACATGTCAGCAATAGGAAGGGAAACAGCACAATTCTCGGTGGGTTTTGCAGGCCAGCAAGCAGTGGAGGTGAGGTAGAGGGGGTACTGGAGAAACTAGTTTTGGAGGATGACGTTTTGGGAGATGCAAACTATTTAGTTTCTAAAAATGATGGTGGAAGTGAAAATGTTGGTGTACTAGAGGAGGATGTGCGACCATATTTAGAGATAACTGTAGCGAAGGATTTGGATCTTGGTTCAATAGCCTCGGTGGATAAGTCAGTGAGCCCAGAGATAATGCACTCCAGCCTATTAAAGGAAGTCAGAGAGGAGATAGGAGGGACTCTGAACATAATTTTCCAGTCCTCGTTTTGATATCAAAATACACAGTTGGCCTGAAGGAGCCCAAACAATGTCTCTGTTAAAATTGTGAGCGAGGATCAACAGGGGATGCTGAGGGGAGGCTGGAACGGATTATCTGTAGACGAGTCGTATTTGACAAATTTGATACAGCTTTGTTGAGACGTGACAATATAGTTGGATGAAATGTCACGTTTGCGGTGTATATGGGTTTTCAGGTGTCGGAGAATGTGGTTCACAGGAGGCTTCAGCTGTTTGGTGTGAGAGGAAATAATGTAGCCCGGATAGAAAGTGGATAATGTGTTTAGTTTTCTCCATTTGTGTTCACAGATCCGAACTCGACAATCACTGAACTCTTGACAAAGTGTGACGATTACCAGCTGTTCCAGTTGACGCAATTCTACCGGGACAGACTGGAACAGGCGATTGAAGGAGGGGTGGACAGAGTCAGCTTGTTGTTAACATACAAGTGGCATTTCAGTGGACAAGAACATCGGGTAAGTGGGAGGGACACAGAAGGAGTTTGGATTATTTAAACATCACAGAACTGACAGGATATCAGATCTTAGAATCACAGAATGTTACTGAAGAGACAGGCCAAATAGGAAAGAAACGGATAAAACTGAGAGTATTGTGAATCTGGGAGAACGGCCTCGCCCCTCCGTTTCTCTGTAACCTCCTGCAGCCCTACAACAGTCCCACAACTCTAGAATGGTCTCTTCTGACACTGGCCTCTTGTGCACGCCCTCACCCTACTAGTGGTGACGGAGCATTTAGTTCCCTCAGGCCCCACGCTCTGGAATTAATTTGCTCGACCAATCCTTCTCTTTATCTCCTCCTTAAAAACTTAGCATATTCATCTAGCTGTTGCTCACCCCACTAATCTCTACTCCTGTCTCTTTTTTAATTCATTCCTGGGACATGGGCGTCGCTGGCAAGGCCAACATATATTGTCCATCCCTATTTGCCTTTGGGAAGGTGATGCTGAACCTCCTCTTGAACCGCTGCATTCTGTGTGGTAAAGGTAATCCCACAGTGCTGTTAGGAAGGCAGTTCCAGGATTTTGACCCAGCGATGATGAAGGAACGGTGATATATGTCGAAGTCAGGATCGTGTATGACTTGGAGGGGAATTTGGAGGTGGTGATATTCCCATACACCTGCTAAAATTGTTCTAGGTGGTGGTGGTCGTGAGTTTGGGAGATGCTGTCGAAGAATCCTTGGCGAACTGCTGCAGTGCATTCTGTAGATCAGGGGTTCTCGATCTTTTTTCCTTCCGAGGCCCCCCTCCCATTATATAAAAATTCCACGGGCCCCCTGTAACACAAGTGTTTTTTCTGGATAAAATGAGTTGTTAATAGCTCTATTACACCTTGCGTAAAGAAGGATTATTAACTCCTAAATTTACATAAGCAAAATACTGCGGATGCTGGAAATACTCAGCAGGTCAGGAAGCATCAGTGGAGAGAGAAACAGAATTAACGTTTCTGATCTGACCGAAGGTCTTTAACCTGAAATATTAACTCTTATTTCGATACCAAATTTCAACACAGCGATGAAAGTCAGCGACTTGAATTAACAGCAGCATTAATGGCAGAGGCGAATGGCACATGAGAGAAATGGAGAAATAAACAGGGCCCTGAGCGACTTTACCCACCCGACCTCATCGCCATTAATCCTTTAGTGACAAAGCCAGCTCCCCTCTTTCCTCCTCCCCAAACCTTTCACAAGTAGCCAGCGGTATCTCAAAGGACATGAGTGCCCAGCCTAGCCCTATCTTTCAGTCAGAGAAGCACATAGCCATGATTATAACGCTCTGAGTCTGATGTACGAGGAAAATGGTGATAACGTCGTCAGCTGTTTTATTAACTCAGACTGAAGACATTGAAAGAGAGTCACACTGGGCCCCGATTATTACGGCCTTGCCGCAGGCTCAGAGACTGGAAACTCTTAGAAACATAGAAGATAGGAGCAGGAGTAGGCCATTCGGCCCCTTGAGCCTGCTCTGCCATTCGATGAGATCATGGCTGATAATCCAAACTCAGTACCCTGTACCTGCCTTCTCCCCATATCCCTTGATACCTTTAGCTTTAAGAAATATATCTAACTCATTCTTGAATATATTTAATGACTTGGCCTCAACTACCTTCTGTGGTAGAGAGTTCCACAGATTCACCACTCTCTGGGTGAAGAAATTCCTCCTCATTTCTGTCCTAAATGGCTTACCCCCTATCCTTAGATTATGACCCCCTGGTTCTGGACTCTCCGACCATCGGGAACATTCTTCCTGCATCTAGTTTGTCCAGACCTGTCAGAATTTTATATGTTTCGATGAGATCCCCTCTCATTTTTCTATACTCCAGCGAATATAAGCCCAATCGACCCAATCTCTCCTCATATGTCATTCCTGCCATCCCAGGTATCAGCCTTGTGAATCTTCGCTGAACTCCCTCCATGGCAAGAACATCCTTCCTCCGATAAGGCGACCAAAACTGCACACAATACTCAAGGTGTGGTCTCACCAAGGCCCTGTACAACTGCAGCAGGACATCCCTGTTCCTATACTCAAACCCTTTTGCTATGAAGGCCAACATACCATTTGCCTTCTTCACCGCCTGCTGCACCTGCATGCTTACCTTCAGCGACTGGTGCACAAGGACACCCAGGTCTCGTTGCACTTCCCCTTCTCCCAATCTATTGCCATTCAGATAATAGTCTGCCTTTCTGTTTTTGACACCAAAGTGGATAACCTCGCATTTATCCACGTTATATTGCATCTGCCACGCTTCTGCCCAACCACCCAACCTGTCCAAATCATCCTGGAGTTTCTCGGTATCCTCCTCGCAGCACACACTCCCATCCAGCTTTGTGTCATCTGCAAACTTGGAGATATTACATTTAGTTCCCTTATCCAGATCATTAATGTATATTGTGAATAGCTGGGGTCCAAGGACCGATCCCTGCGGTACCCCACTAGTCACTGCTTGCCACTCGGAAAAAGACCCATTAATTCCTACTCTTTGCTTTCTGTCCGCCAACCAGTTCTCTATCCAAGCCAATACCTTGCCCCCAATCCCATGTGCTTTAACTTCCAGGCAAGTGGCGAGTATTCCATTACACGCCTGAGCTGTGCCTTGTGCGTGTTGGAGAGGCTTTGGGGAGTCGGGAGGTGAGCCACTCCCTGCAGAATACCCAGCTTCTCACCTGCTCTAGTAGCCACGGCATTTTCGTGGCTGGTCCAGTAAAGTTTCTGATCAATGGTAACCCCAGGTTGTTGATGGTGGGGGATCAGTGATGGTAGGGCCATTGATTTACAAAGGGAGGTGCTGAGACTCGTGTTGACGAAAGCCATTGCCTGCCACTTGTTTGGCATGAATGTTACCACTTGTCAGACCTAGCCTGGATGTTGTCCAGGTCTTTGCAGGCAGGCATGGACTGCTTCATTATCTGAGGATTTGTGAATGGAGCCGAACTGTGCAATCATCAGGGAACAGCCCCATTTCTGACCTTGCGGTGGAGGGCTGGTCATTGATGAAGCAGCTGAAGATAGTTGGGCCCAAGACACTGACCTGAGGAACTCCTGCAGTGATGTCCTGGGGCTGCGATGATTGGCCTCCAATGGCCACAACCATCTTCCTTTATACTGGTTATTACCAGAGTTCCCTGTAAGGCGCGCGGCTGCGCAGTGTTCCAGGGAACCCGGGCAGCCGGCATTTCGGTGTAAAAACCGCGCATGCCCGGTATTTTGAATGGCCCGCGCAGCCCCTTAAAGGGGCCGTGCAGGGCCAAAAAAAATTACAGGGAACATAGGGTATGACACCAGCCAGTGGAGAATTTTCCACCTGATTCCCATTGACTTCAGTTTTAATAGGACTTCTTGATGCCACACTCTGTCGAATGCTGCCTTGATCTCAATGGCAGTCACTCTCACCTCACCTCTGGAATTCAGCTCTTTTGTCCATGTTTGGGCCAAGGCTGTAATAAGGACTGGAGCCGAGTGGTCCTGGTGGAACCCAAACTGAGCATCGGTGAGCAGGTTATTGGTGAGCAAGTGCCTCTTGATAGCAGTGTCGCCGACACCTTCCATCACTTTGCTGATGATTGAGAGTAGACTGATTGGGCGGTAATTGGCCGGGTTGGATTTGTCCTGCTTTTTGTGGACAGGACATACCTGGGCAATGTTCTGCATTGTCGGGTAGATGCCAGTGTTGTAGCTGTACTGGAACAGCTTGGTTAGAGGCGCGGCTAGTTCTAGAGCGTAAGTCTACAGCACGATAGCTGGGATGTTGTCGGGCCCATAGCCTTTGCTGTGTTCAGTGCACTCAGCCGTTTCCTGATCACGTTGAGTGGATCGAATCGTTTGGTAACACTTGGTTAAAGTCTCCCACCCCCACCTGGAGTACGTTCTGTGCCCTTACTACCCTCAGTGCTTCCTCCAAGAGTTGATCAACATGGAGGAGCACTGATTCATCGGCTGAGGGAGGGTGGTAGGCGGTAATCAGCAGGAGGTTTCCTTGCCCACGTTTGACCTGAAGCCATGAGACTTCAATGTTGAGGACTCTCGGGGTCACTCTCCAGTGGGACAGGACACACCCAGGGATGCTGATGGAGGAGTCTGGGATCTTGGTGAATAAATATGATTTTGTAAGTATAACTGCGTCACACATTTACTTGACTAATGTGTGGTCCACCTCTCCCCACTTTGGTACTAGCCCCAGATGTTAGTGAGTTCTGGTCCGGATGTTCCTTCGTTGTGTCCGAATCTGATGCCGAAGCTGAGTGCACAGCGGGGTTTATTCTTCTATATCCTTCTTTATAGCGGCTTGCTAGGCCATTTCAGAGGCCACCATATTGGTAAAGGACTAGAGTCACACATGGACCAGACCTAAAGATCATCAGGTTTTACCACAGTCTTTTTTTACTGATAACAGCTTTTTATTTCCAAATGTTGCCGATACAGATTCGCAAACCGCCACAGTGAGATTTGAACTCTTGTCTCTGGATTACTAGTCCAGTAACATAACCAGCACACTGCCGCACTTGACCTCCATTGTCTGATTACGCCTCTGTGAAGGGATTTTTGACATTTTTCTACGTTAAAGGCTCTATATAAATGTAAGCTTTGATGATGAATGTCCTGACTACACGAGCCCCATTGCTGGATATGTGCTCCCAGTTACCGAGGGTTCATACTGGCAGCGGGTGTGAAGTAATGGGTGTCAGACATTTCAAGTGATTGGAGTGTTTGGGCTTTTCATCATTCTTATTATTGGTCGATTCTCTTGACCGATAAATCACCAGCGGTTGTTTCAATTAGTCGGTGAAATTTCTCACAGTTTTCCCTCACTTAAGAATCATCACTTGCCTGCCATTTCAGTTCAGATTCGCTGCTGTGTTTATTTCTCTTTAAATCAAAGTGTGACAGCAGGAAGTAAGTGTGAGAAACAAGTGCACCATATTGTCAATCAGGAATCTGATGTCATGTTGGACACTGAAGCACAGAGAAAACTAATCCCATTAAAACTACTGCAGATTGTCAGTGATTCCTCGCTCTCCAAGACAATATTTCTGATTTTCTATTTTAGTTTCATCTGATTTATTTGCCGTCAATGAGTGAATCAAGATGTTTACTGAATATTCAGCCCCTGTTCAGAATGGATCGTTACCCGGCTCAGTGACTGCTTTCTGTGCTCAAAACAAATGAGAGATCCCATCACTGAGCAGATCCTTTCCTTCTCATTCTCCGTGTTTGTCTTTCTCTCCGCTCCTCAATATATTCATTATTATTCTTTACAGAAAGTCACTGAGCTCGCGGAGAAGGGAAACCGGACAGAAAGTTCCAAACTTCTCCTAAATCTGGTGATGGAGAAAGGCTCTCGGGCCCGAAGGGTGATGTGGGAATCCTTTGTGAAAATACGCCAAGAGGTGCCAAAGCTGGACAAAATACTGAAAGAAATACAGGAACTTGGTACGGCAAAATCAAACACTGAATACAAATTCAGATTTTATTATAATATTACACAGATCTGATTCCATGAAAGCTAATTGATTTAAACAGATTCTGATCCTTTTGAGTACATGAACATCGCACGAGGTTTATCCGAAGTACCCAGGCACCTGAAAGGTAAGTGATGACATGGAGATTTCAAACCGTTTATTTCACTCCTAAGAATCAGAATGTTTGACGGCAGCTGTTTGTTTAAAGATTGTCAGAATCTGGGAATCAGAAGTTCAGAGGCTGGGGAAACTGAATAAAAGTTTATTTGGATTTGTCAATCTTCAAATATTCTGCATAAATTGCAGTTACTACTTGCTCAGATTTCTGAGTTATTTGTAAATTTGAAGATTCGTGTTAATCCAAGTGTAGATCGCTATCAGTTGTAAAGCCCCATACACACCTGGCAGGATCCTGATACACTGTTCAACCCCATACACACCTGGCAGGATCCAGATACACTGTGAAACCCCATACACACCTGGCAGGATCCTGATACACCGTGAAACCCCATACACACCTGGCAGGATCCAGATACACTGTGAAACACCATACACACCAGGCAGGATCCTGATACACTGGGAAACCCCATACACACCTGGCAGGATCCAGATACACTGTTCAACCCCATACACACCTGGCAAGATCCTGATCTACTGTGAAACCCCATACACACCTGGCAGGATCCTGATACACTGTGAAAACCCCAGACACACCTGGCAGGATCCTGATACACTGAAACCCCATACACACCAGGCCGGATCCTGATACACTGAAACCCCATACACACCTGGCAGGATCCTGATACACTGGAAACCCCATACACACCTGGCAGGATCCTGATACACTGGGAAACCCCATACACACCTGGCAGGATCCTGATACACTGGGAAACCCCATACACACCTGGCAGGATCCTGATACACCGTGAAACCCCATACACACCTGGCAGGATCCAGATACACTGGGAAACCCCATACACACCTGGCAGGATCCTGATACACTGAAACCCCATACACACCTGGCAGGATCCAGATACACTGGGAAACCCCATACACACCTGGCAGGATCCTGATCTACTGTGAAACCCCCATACACACCTGGCAGGATCCTGATACATTGTGAATCCCCATACACACCTGGCAGGATTTTTTTAATTCCTGGGATGTGAGTGTCGCTGCAAGGCCAACATTTATTGCCCATCCCTAATTGCCTTTGAGAAGGTGGTGGTGAGCTGCTTTCTTGAACTGCAGCAGTCCGTGTGGTGAAGATACTCCCACAGTGCTGTTTGGTAGGGAGTTCCAGGATTGTGACCCAGCGACGATGAAGGAACGGTGATATATTTCCAGGTCCGTTGTGTCAGAAGCCGAGGTCGATGCCGGATGATCTGTCCAGTTTTATTCTAAAGTCACTTCTTCCAAACAAAACAAAACAAATCCAGCGCCCGCACCCTTTCCTCTGCCTTAATTCCTGACACGTGATCATCTTATTCTTCTGTGTTTTCCTCATTGCAATAACATTCTTGCTGTGATTAGCTGATTAGATGTGCAGATAATACCTGCCCGTGACCTGACACACTAACGATGGAACTTCTGTCCATTCATAGTCTGTCCCGCTCCCAGTGCACACACTACCCCAGATAACCTGCCCAGGACCTGAGACACTAACTGTGGAACTTCTGTACATTCACAGTCTGACCCTCTCCCAGTGCACACACTACCCCAGATAACCTGCCCGTGACCTGACACACTAACGGTGGAACTTCTGTACATTCACAGTCTGACCCTCTCCCAGTGCCCACACTACCCCAGATAACCTGCCCAGGACCTGAGACACTATCGGTGGAACTTCTGTACATTCAGTCTGTTGCTCTCCCAGTACCCACACTAACCCAGAAAATATACTCAAGGCCTGATAAAAGTAACAGTGGATGTTCTGCACATTGTCCCACTCGGTGAGTAACCAATCCCCTTTTCCGACGAGTTCACAGATTGATCCACTAGAACCTCTACTGTCGTATAACCAGGATCATGTGTGTATTTATAATGAGATGTCTATAGCACAGGGCAGGCTGAAAAGTATTAACCATCAGATGGAAAATATCACCTTCATAGAAATCTCCATGTTCAGTGAATATTAGAATCCAGTGAGGATTGGAAACTTTTCTCGGCCATTGTTCACTTTCAAGCGAGGTTGTCATCAAATGAGTTTTAATTTCTACACACACCTCTATTGAAACTGAATTAGTTCTTTCAATATTTTACTGAATACTAAAGTGGTATTGAGAAGTTTTTATGTCAATGCAATTAATGTTGACATCCATTTTCTGTCTGTTCTAATTGCAGATCTTCAACAGAAACACAAGGAAACACTCCGGGTACAAACTGAAACACTGTGAGTGAACACTATCCTAATAAAGGAGAAGGTTAAGGTTTTCCAGCTGGTTGACCGATACGCTGAGCTAACGGTCATTTCTACTGTTCGAGATCGGACACTTGTAGACCATGAACTGCTGGCAAGAGGCCGAGACCATGAAGAGTGGAGAGAGAAACATCTCCGGAGAGAGCTGGAAAAAATCCGAACTGATCAATTGTTCCAGAGCAGTTTTTCCCGGAGAAAATCCAAATCTGAGAGTTCAGGAGCAGTGAGCGGAGTCCCGGGAATTGGAAAAACAACAATGGTACAAAAGATTGTTCATGTTTGGGCCACTGGGAAAATATACCCACACTTTCAATTTGTTTTCAGCTTTAAATTCTGGGATTTGAACACTATTAACTGTAGAATAAATCTGAGGAATCTGATACTGGATCTGTATCCTTACTTTGGGAATATTCTGGGAGAGCTCTGGAAGAACCCAGAGGGATTGCTGTTTATATTCGATGGTTTGGATGAATTCAAGGACAGGATCGATTTTGCTGACAATCGGAGAAATACAGAACCTCAGTCCATGTGCACAGATCCTGAAGACTGGTGTGAAGTGTCTGACATTGTGTACAGTTTAATACAGCACAAGCTGCTCCCAGGATGTTCAGTGCTGGTGACCAGCCACCCCACTGCATTACATTTATTGGAAAAGGCTGAGCTCAGTGTCTGGGCTGAAATCCTGGGATTTGTTGGTGAAGAACGGAAGGAATATTTCAACAAGTATTTTGAAGATCAGACGGTGGCAGCAGCTGTTTTCAAACACGTGGAGGAGAACGAGATCCTGTACACCATGTGCTACAACCCTTCCTACTGCTGGATCCTCGGTCTGTCACTGGGTCCCTTCTTTACACAAGAGACAGGAATCAGCAGCGAGTTCCCAAGACCATCACGCAACTATATTCCTACTATACCTACAGCATTCTGAAAAACCATGGCCGAGAGATTGAAAGCCCCCGAGATGTGTTACTGAAGTTTGGTGAGATGGCCTTCACAGGAGTCTCCGAGAAGAAGATTGTGTTTAGAAATGGAGATTTGATCAAATACAATCTGCAACCTTCCCAGTTCCTGTCTGGGTTCATGATGGAACTTTTGGAGAGAGATGATTCTGCCCAGAGCGTGGTGTACACATTCCCGCACCTCACCATCCAAGAGTTTGTAGCTGCACTCAAACAATTTCTGACTCCAGATCCCGGGGACATCCGGAAAATCTTCAATGAAGCTCACAGCAAGGAAGATGGGCGATTTGAGATATTTCTCCGTTTTGTTGCTGGTCTCTCCTCCCCACAGGCAGCTTGTCCCCAGAGGAGTTTATGGGTCCATTTCTTCATCAAACCACCTGCCGAGTGATTGGCTGGGTGAAGGAGAAGGTTGAAGAACAGATTGGAGACACAGAGAGTGAAACTGGTAAAAGGGACCTCCTGAACACATTCCACTACCTGTTTGAGTCTCGGAATACAGCACTGGCTCAGAAAACAGTGGGATCTGTGGAAACAATTGGATTTCGTGGATTGCGACTGACCCCGATTGACTGTGCGGTCCTGTCTCATGTCATTGGACTCTGTCATACACTGAAACACCTCAATCTAGTGAACTGCTCCATTCAGTGTGAAGGACTCCAGCGGCTGGGACCCGTACTGCACAAATGCCAGGTGTTGAGGTAACTGTTTATTTGTCTCTAACTGTTGGGCGAATTGTAGAACAGTCACGGATTGTGTTGTTGTTCCGTAATGAAGGGAAACAAACAGTTTAGTTAAACCAGAGAGAAGCAGATTCAACACAAATATGACCAATAATAAGAGGATCAGTTAGTAATTCCCTGAGGACTGGAGAATCTAGAACGGATCCTTGTGAACAAGTAGAATTTTACAATCTATGTCAAATCAGCAAATGCAGGTCACAGAGTCTGATAATTTAATTACAATAAATCATATTTAATAAGGCTGGACAGCGGAAGGTAGCAAATTATAATCCGGCAGTAAAGATAAAATTAATTAAAAATATTTTCCACATCCACCATTTCAACTAGAAACAGGAGAGAAACCAGAGTTTAAATTGCTAACAGTTTGATATTTACTCCAATACCGTGCAGGGTGTGTCTTGTCGAGGGGGAAGTTTCCTGGATTGGGAATATTGGGGAATCGGGAATTCTTTCAGCTATAAATGTTTAGAATTATACACAGTCCTGGACATTGCGTAAAGATTGTTATTCAGGATCTTAAATCTGCCGGTGTAAAGGTTGCAATCTAACGTGTTGTGGGGTATGAGCCCCGGAGTACAGACACACACCGGCCAGCGGTGGGGCCTCGCACACAGCGGGCGGCTCCTGGGTAAACCGGGGTCAGTGAACCTGGGAATTCCCCATAATCCGCCCCCTGTGTGTGAGGCCCTGCTTGGGGAGGGAACTTCCGAAAATTCCCCAAAAACTGTCGGGCCAGTTACACCTGAAATAAATGTAGAGCCAGTTTAATGGGGAATAAAGTGAGAGACTCCTCTCCCCTATAAACTAGGAGCACAGGGACATTTAAAACTTGTAACGGGACAGAATAAACCCTCCTTGTTACAAAAAATCCTGGGGGGCGGATTTTACATCGTTTGGCGGCGTTTCACAATATAACTCACCCCGAGATATTATACAGATTAATATAATGCACAGAGTATAAAGTACAGGGAATCACCACTTGATCATTTAATTCCATCTACATTGCTGCCCGGGACGCCAGGAATGGCCTCACCATGGCCCGATTTACTTCACTTGAAGCTGTACACCCTGGCTTGTCACATGATGCGCCAGGTTGGCACCAGCCCACAGCAATAACACAAAGCATCCCTACAATGCCAAACCATTCCTTTCACTCTCATCAGCATTGCGGGGGGGTACCGTTATGTCTCACCATTCACTGCAACTCACTAAGCCACTTCCAAAGGTGCGCACAAATCTGTCCAAGAACGGAATGTATTGAAAATAAAGATTTCAATGTTTGACAACACATTGACAGAAACTTCACATGAACATTGGCTCAAAAACCAAAGTGCCTTCCCTTGTGTGGTGTTAGTTGGTATGATTGGACTAGGATGAGGGTGAGTGTGAGTGGTGGCAAATGAGATGGGGAAGTGATAATGTTGATAGAGAGGGATGGGTGGAGGTGTAAGGTAAGTTGCTGTGAGTAAGGATGTGCAGGAGTAGAGTAGGGAAGGCAGAGTGATGGGGATGTGATGAGTGGCACAGCAGGATGAGTTTGAGTGTGGCTTTGCAGTAACGTTTCATGAAAGGTTTGTACCACTGCAGCCTGGTCCTCCTGACGACATCCCTGCTTGTGTCTTCCTGTGCAATGTGCAACCAGGCTCCGTTATTCTCCTGGTGAGGTCTCTTCCACCCATTTGAAGGGAAGAGAACCATAAGCACATGGAGGGAGTCATGGGGGAGCCTGGGTGCAGCCGTGCACCTCTGTGCAGAGGTTGTCCATGTTTGCAGCACCTCAATGCTGTAGAACACTGACAGCACAAATGTCAAGCTAAATTTACGCATGACCCCTTTAAGGAGAGCGATCGCTGACGCGTCATCAAGTGACGTCACCAGACCCGCTTCCTCTAATTGGCCGGGAAACGTGCTGGGTGGGGATTAACAAGACAATCAGGGGAAAGTCCTTCTGCAGAGTGGGGCCGTGACCCGCCACCGACCCCGGCAGCACCCGACCCGCCCAGGTGGGATGTCGCGGTGGGAAACCAGGTTATTTATTTCCTGAAGTACTTTCAGTGATTTCTGGAATATCTGAAAGAGCAAATTATATCAGAGCTGGGGTTTGATTCAGTTTGTTTGTCACTCTTTATTTGTGTTTAGACTGAGCTACAATAAATTGGGAGATTCAGGAGTGAAACTAGTGTCTGCGGCTCTGAGGAACCCGGACTGTAAAATACAGAAACTGGTGTAAGTACCAGACTATGTGAGATTCTGTTTATAATAACTGGATGTCTGACACTGTACATTGTTATTAGCATCAGTAATAGTGTTATTAATAATCTGGGGATTTGCCCTGATTCCTGTTATTTCTCTCTAATCCCTGGGCTATGGGATGTCGGTCTCACAGATTCTTGTGCCGAGGATCTCGCCTCCGCTCTCAGTACAAACCGCTCACTGACGGATCTGAACCTGGGTTCAAACTCCTTCACAGACCGATCTGTCCCCGCTCTCTCCCGCCTCATACTGACCTGCAGGAGTCTGGAGCGGATCCGGTGAGTGTTTGTGTTAATGTTTAATGTAATAACATATCAATGGGATTCAGTCACTTTTATGGGTAATATTTGCTGTAATTATTGTTGAAATATTAACCCCAGTCTCCCTGTTATTTACACTGTTGTGCAGTCTGTTTATTTCCTGTTTAATCTTTAATTTGTTTCAAGCTGGGGGAGAATCAATTCAGGTCAAATGGAAAGAGGCACCTGTAGTCGCTGTGGGAATCCAGACACGGACTGAGAGTGTTTGTGTGAACATTTCAATTATGACCATTATTGGTCTCATTATATGACCATTTTTGGCTGATTTTCTGCCCCTCCCCTTTAAGCGGCCATTTAAGGGTTTCCAGCTCGAGCTGAGTGAGCGTCATCTCCCATTGTGATGTCAGGCCCAGCCACAGGGTCACGAGACTCAGCCGCCCGGCCCCACAGCGCTGCTTCTGCAGGATATCCGGGCTGAATGTTCCCCAATGGGGCACTGGGGAAATACACTGACAGGAAGGGCCGAGTGTGGGGCTCAGTCTGGGCTGCAGTGGGACACTGACAATTGCACTCAGTATTCCTGGGTGTCTCTCCCAAAGAGGGGTCGATCTCTAACAAGTGTCCCTGTGTACAGTGTGTGTCTCTCCCAGTGAGGAGTCGGACTCTGTAACAAGTGTCTCTGTGTACAGTGTGTGTCTCTCCCAGTGAGGAGTCGGACTCTGTAACAAGTGTCCCTGTGTACAGTGTGTGTCTCTCCCAGTGAGGAGTCGGACTCTGTAACAAGTGTCCCTGTGTACAGTGTGTGTCTCTCCCAGTGAGGAGTCGGACTCTGTAACAAGTGTCCCTGTGTACAGTGTGTGTGTCTCTCCCAGTGTGGAGTCAGACTCTGTGTAACAAGTGTCCCTGTGTACAGTGTGTGTCTCTCCCAGTGAGGAGTCAGACTCTAACAAGTATCCCTACAACCCTTCGAGATCTCTCTGCTCCACATTGGCGCCATGACTTCCGCTGCCAAGGCCCTAAACTCTGGAATTCCCTCCCTCAATCTCTTCACAGCTCTACCTCTCTCTCCCCCTCCTTTAAATGCTTCTTAAAACCTAGCAGTTTCACCGAGCTTTGGGTCATCTGTCCTAAAATCTCTTTTTGTGCGACAGTTTCAAATTTTGTCTGATAATTGCCTTGTGACATTTCATTACATTAAAGCCACTATATAAATGCAAGTTATTGTTGTTGTCCCTGTGTTGTGTTAATAAAACTCCACCGCTTACTTCAGCTCGCGCCTGGTCTCCTCGTTATTTACATAAAAACTGTCTTCAGTGTATTAATATATTAAATAAAGGTTCCTCAATAGTACATCCCACCTTCTCCAAACGACACTGTAGACGCGACCGGTCGGTCTATTGAAGCGGGTGGGTCTCACTCGGGAGGCTGGATATACAATTTACACAAGATGTTGAGACTGAGTGTCAGCAAAAGAGCGCGGCTGGGACTCTAAAAATGGCCCCACAGGCAACGGGAAATGGCCGCCATGAACCAGTCACAAAATGGTCAACATCACCCTGCAGCAAAATGGCCCCCATCAATCTGCAACAAATCATAGAAACACACAGCCCATTCGGCCCATCCTGCCTGTGCCGGCTCTTTGAAAGAGCGATCCAATTAGTCTCTCTCTCTCCCTGTAGCCCTGCAAACTGTTTCTTTACAAGTATACAAGTAGAATCTGCCTCCAGTTTTGAATGGTGGTGGACCATTAAGCAGCTAACGGGGGGAGGAGGAGGCTCCATGAATATCCCCATCCTCAATGATGGTGGAGCCCAGCACGTGAGTGCAAAAGGTAAGGCTGAAGCGTTTGCAACCATCTTCAGCCAGAAGGGCCGAGTGGATGATCCATATTGGCCTACTCCCGAGGTCCCCATCATCACAGAAGCCAGTCTTCAGCCAATTTGATTCACTCCACGTGATATCAAGAAAGGGCTTAGCGCACTGGATACAGCAAAGGCTATGGGCCCCGACAACATCCTGGCTATGGTGCTGAAGACTTGTGCTCCTGAACTAGCCACGCCTCTTGCCAAGCTGTTCCAGTACAGCTACAGCACTGGCATCTATCCAACAATGTGGAAAACTGCGCAGATAAGTCCTGTCCAACAAAAAAAGCAGGACAAATCCAACCCACCCAATTACCGCCCTCAGTCTACTCTCAATCATCAGCAAAGTGATGGAAGGTGTCATCGACAGTGCTATCAAGCGGCACTTACTCACCAATAACCTGCTCATGGATGCCCAGTTTGGGTTCTGCCAAGACCACTCGGCTCCCGACTTCATTACAGCCTGGTCCAAACATGGACAAAGGAGCTGAATACCAGAGGTGAGGTGAGAGTGACTGCCCTTGACATCAAGGCAGCATTTGACCGAGTGTGGCATCAAGGAGCCCTAGTAAAACTGAAGTCAATGGGAATCGGGGAAAACGCTCCACTGGCTGGAGGCATACCTAGCACAAAGGAAGATGGTTGTGGTGATTGAAGGTTAATCATCACAGCCCCAGGACATCGCTGCAGGAGTTCCTCAGGGCAGTGTCCTCGGCCCAATCATCTTCAGCTGCTTCATCAATGACCTTCCCTCCAACATAATGTCAAAATGGGGTTGTTCACTGATGACTGCACAGTGTTCAGCGCCATTCACAACTCCTCAGATAATGAAGCAGTTCACGGCCACATGCAACAAGACCTGGACGACGTTTAGGTTTGGGCTGATAAGTGGCAGGTAACATTCGCCCCTGAGAAGTGCTAGGCAATGACTATTTCCAACAAGCGAGAATCTAACCATCTCCCCATGACATTCAACGGCATTACCATCGCCGAATCCCCACCATCAACATCCTGGTTGTTACCATTGACCAGACACATAACTGGACCAGCCACATAAATACTGTGGCAACAGGAGCAGTTCAGAGGCAGGGTATTCTGCGGGGAGTGTCTCACCTCCTGACTCCCCAAAGCCTTTCCACCATCTACAAGGCACAAGTAAAGAGTTTGATGGAATACTCTCCACTTGCCTGGATGAATACAGCTGTAACAACACTAAAGATGCTCGACACCATCCAGGACAAAGCAGCCCATTTGATTAGCACCCCATCCACCACCTTAAACATTCACTCCCTCCACTGTGTACCGTGACTGCAGTGAGCACCATCTACAAGATGCACTGCAGCAACTCCCAAACCTGCAACTTCTTCCACCTAGAAGGACAAGGGCAGCAGGTGCATGGGAACACCACCACCTCCAAGTTCCCCTCCAAGTCACACAACATCCTGACTTAGAAGTATATCGCCGATCCTTCATCGTCGCTGGGTCAAAATCCTGGAACTCCCTCACTAACAGCACTGTGGGAGTACCTTCACCACACGGACTGCAGCGGTTCAAGAAGGTGGCTCACCACCACCTTCTCAAGGGCAACTTGGGATGTGCAATAAATGCTGGTCTTGCCAGGGACGCCCTGATCCCATAAGCGAATAAAAAAAACACCCTTTCAGGTAGTGCATTCCATGGTCGGAACAATTTGCTGCATAAAAAAAATCCTCCTCATCTCTGCTCTGGTTCTTTTGCCAATTATTTTACTCCTGTGTCCTTTGGTTACCCAGCCTCCTGCCCCGGAAATAGTTTCTCCCTATTTACTCTATCAAAACCCCTCCATTTCCCCTCAAAGTTGTTGCATCGCTCCGAAACACAAGCATTATTTTGAAATGTCCATCCACGGGTTCACATTTACGACTTTAATTTCCTCTCAGCCCCTGATCACCACGCAAAAAGTTAACATATTTTTGTAACATTGAAGGTCGGACTCATTTAACCCCAGGCTTCAACCTCTTCAAAACACAAGGGCCACAATCGAACAGGAACCTGTTAACCCGAGGTAACAAAACCAGGGCATGGAGAGGAAATTAAACCCCAGGAAATAAACAGACAGAATTCAGGTGTGCCCCTTTGAGTACAACCTGTGGAGGATGCCGCGTTCAGTCTCACCTGGAGAGGTTTCGGTCAGTCCCCTCTGGAGGAGGTCTCGGTCAGTCTCCTCTGGAGGAGGTCTCGGTCAGTCTCCTCTGGAGGAGGTCTCGGTCAGTCCCCTCTGGAGGAGGTCTCGGTCAGTCTCCTCTGGAGGAGGTCTCGGTCAGTCTCCTCTGGAGGAGGTCTCGGTCAGTCTCCTCTGGAGGAGGTCTTGGTCAGTCCCCTCTGGAGGAGGTCTCGGTCAGTCCCCTCTGGAGAATGTCTCGGTCAGTCCCCTTTGGAGGAGGTCTCGGTCAGTCTCTGGAGGAGGTCTCGGTCAGTCTCTGGAGGAGGTCTCGGTCAGTCTCTGGAGGCGGCCTCGGTCAGTCTCTGGAGGAGGTCTCGGTCAGTCTCCTCTGGAGGAGGTCTCGGTCAGTCTCCTCTGGAGGAGGTCTCGGTCAGTCCCCTCTGGAGGAGGTCTCGGTCAGTCTCCTCTGGAGGAGGTCTTGGTCAGTCCCCTCTGGTGGAGGTCTCGGTCAGTCTCCTCTGGAGAATGTCTCGGTCAGTCCCCTCTGGAGGAGGTCTCGGTCAGTCTCCTCTGGAGGAGGTCTCGGTCAGTCCCCTCTGGAGGAGGTCTCGGTCAGTCCCCTCTGGAGGAGGTCTCGGTCAGTCCCCTCTTGAGGAGGTCTCGGTCAGTCCCCTCTGGAGAAAGTCTTGGTCAGTCCCCTCTGGAGGAGGCCTCGGTCAGTCCCCTCTGGAGGAGGTCTCGATCAGTCTCCTCTGGAGGAAAATCTTGTCCAAGAATACTTTTCCCCAAACTGTCTTTCCCTGAATCTTCTCGTTGCAGTTTTCAATAAATATTCCTCAGAAGAGGGCGAAAATAAATTGAGTAAAACAAAGTACAATTAGTAAATACACAGCACAGGACCAGGCTCCCTCTCCCTCACTCAGTTATACGGACAATCTCTCAGCAACACCATTTACCAGCCAATCCCAGTTATAAACCAGTGAAACTGGAGAGTAAAAGATTGAGAGACAAGAAAGACATTTAAGACACACAGGAGAAACAAGATAGAGGTTTTTCCTCCAGAGAGGGGGGTGGTTTGGAGTGAGACTCACCCACCCTTGGGGCCCTCACCCTGGGACATACCCATCCTGACACCACTCCATACAGAAACCCACCCACCCACCCAGGGACCCACCAACCGAGACACCCCCCACACTGGGAGAGACACACCCAGAGACCACCTCACCCAAAGACCCACCCACTCAAAGACCCACCAATCGAGAAACACCCCACACTGGGACCCACCCACCCAGAGACCACCTCACCCAAAGACACAGCCACTCAAAGACCCACCAACCGAGAAACACCCCACACTAGGAGAGACCCACCCAGAGGCCACCTCACCCAAAGACCCACCTACCCAAAGACACATCAACCGAGACACACCCCACACTGGGAGAGACCACCCCACACTGGGAGAGACCCACCCAGAGACCACCTCACCCAAAGACCCACCTACCCAAAGACACATCAACCGAGACACATCCCACACTGGGAGAGACCCACCCAGAGACCACCTCACCCAAAGACCCACCTACCCAAAGATCCACCAACCGAGCCACACCCCACACTGGGAGAGACCCACCAATCAAGAAACACCCCACACTGGGAGAGACCCACCCAGAGACCACCCAACCCAAAGACCCACCTACCCAAAGACCCACCAACCGAGCCACACCCCACACTGGGACCCACCATCCGAGCCACACCCCACACTGGGAGAGACCCACCCAGAGACCACCCCACCCAAAGACCCACCCACTCAAAGACCCACCAATCGAGAAACACCCCACACTGGGAGAGACCCACCCAGAGACCACCTCACCCAAAGACCCACCCACTCAAAGACCCACCAATCGAGAAACACCCCACACTGGGAGAGACCCACCCAGAGACCACCTCACCCAAAGACCCACCCACTCAAAGACCCACCAATCGAGAAACACCCCACACTGCGACCCACCCACCCAGGTGAACAGGTTGTAAACTGCAGGTTGGAGCTCCTCCCCATAGCCCTTGACATGTTGGTTTATCGCTCTTGCACGCCCTGTGCTTCTGCCCATTCTCATGTTAATCCGGGCTAATGCTGTCCAGGACTGCTTTGTCCTGGAACATTCCAGGTTCCTGTTTGTTGATTTGAAACCTCAGTATTTGTCGTGAATATTACTGCAGTTTGAAATAGTCCTAAAGACCGATTCCACTACACAGGGCTGGGCCAAGAACAGCCCCCAGGGAAACAGATCAAGTCTACCCACAGCTCACACCAGACCACATGGACAGGTCTAGAAGGAGCCAGTGTGACGTGGGACGGACTCCTTCCCCAACTTCTCCACTCCCTCCCTCCCTCCCCTGCTCCAAACTCCCCTGCGTGTATTCCCTGTCTGGGAATATCCCATCTCCCTAGAAAGTGAAGACATTTCCCTGTAAACTGATATTAAGCTGTTGAACCTCAGAATCATCCAATCAAATAAAGGTTATAATACACTAGGAGGCCATTCAGCCCGTGGATCCCGTGCTGGCTCTCTGCAAGAGCACTTCAGCTAGACCCACTCCCTTGCCCTTACACCCTGGCCCTGCAGATTTTTCCTTCAGATACTTATCTAATTCCCTTTTGAAAGTCACGATTGAATCTGCCTCGACCACCATTTCAGGCAGTGCATTCCAGATCCTAACCACTCACTGCGTAAAAAAGATTTTCCTCATGTGGCCGTTGGTTCTTCTACCGATCACCTTAATTCTGTGTCCTCTTGTTCTCGACCCATCCACAAATGAGAACAGTTACTCTCTATCTGCTGTGTCTAGACCCCTCATGATTTTGAACACCTCTATCAAATCTCCTCTCAACCTTCTCTGCTATAAGAAGAACAATCCCAGCTTCTCCTGTCTATCCACGTAACTGGAGTCCCTCATCCCAGGAACCATTCTTGTAAATCTTTTCTGCACCCTCTCTAAGGCATTCACGTCCTTCCTAAAGTGTGGTGCCCAGAATTGGACACAATACTCCAGTTGAGGTCGGACCAGTGTTTAATAAAGGTTCATCATAATTTCCTTGCTTTTGTACTCTATACCTCTATTTATGATCCCAGGATCCTGTAAGCTTTTTAATCGCTTTCACAACCTGCCCTGCCACCTTCAACGATTTGTGCCCATATACCCCCAGGATGATGCAGCCCCTTTAGAATTGTACCCTTCAGTTTATATTGCCTATCCTCGTTCTTCCTATCAAAATGTATCACTTGACACTTTTCTGCATTAAATTTCCATGTGCTGCGTGTCCGCCCATTCCAGCAGCTTGCCTGCTCTCCTCTTGAAGTCATTCACTATCCTCACTGTTCACTATACTTCCAGGTTTTGTGTCACCTTCCGATTTTGAAATTGTGCCCTGTATACCCAAATCCAAATCATTAATATATATCAAGAAAAACAGTGGTCCTAGTACTGACCCCTGGGGAACACCACTGTGTACCTTCCTCCAGTCCTAAAAGCAACCGTTCACCACTACTCTGTTTACTGTCACTCAGCCAATTTCGGATCCTTGCTGCCACTGCCCGTTTATTACATGGGCTTCAACTTTGCTGACAAGACTATTATGTTGCACCGTATCAAACACCTTTTGGAAGTCCATCTACACCACATCAACCGCATTGCCTTCATCAACCCTCTCTGTTACCTCATCAAAAAACTCAATCAATTTAGTTAAACACGATTTGCCTTTAACAAATCCGTGCTGGCTTTCCTTAATTAATCCACACTTGTCCTGTTGAGTTTGTCGTTTCTAAAATTTTCCCCACTATCGAGGTTAAACTGACTGGCCTGTAGTTGCTGGGTTTATCCTTACACCCTTTCTTGAACAAAGGTGTAACATTTGCAATTCTCCAGTCCTCTGGCACCACCCCCGTATCTATGGAGGATTGGAAGATTATGGCCAGGACCTCCGCAATTTCCACCATTACTTCCCTCAGCATCCTAGGATGCATCCCATCCGGTCATGGTGACGTATCTACTTTAAGTACAGCCAGCCTTTCTAGCACCTCCACTTTATCAATTTTTATCCCATTCAGTATCTCAACTACCTCCTCTTTCGCTATGACTTTGGCAGCATCTTCTTTCTTTGTAAAGACAGATGCAAAGTTCTCATTTAGTACGTCAGCCATGCCCTCTGCCTCCATGTGTAGTTCTTCTTTTTGATCCCTAATCGCACCCACCATTCCACTTACTACCCGTTTACTATTTATATGCCTACAGAAGACTTTTTGATTCCCTTTAATGTTAGCTGCCAGTGTTTCTCACACGCTCTCTTTGCCCCTCTTATTTCCTTTTTCACTTTCCCTCTGAACTTTCTATATTCAGCCTGATTATCACTTATATTCTCAACCAACATCTGTCATACAAGCTCTTTTTCTGCTTCATCTTACTCTCTATCTCTTTCATCATCCATGGAGCTCTGATTTTAGTTACCCTACCTCTCCCTCTCGTGGAATGTACCTCGACTATACCCGAACATTCTCCTCTTTAAAGGCAGCCCATTGTTCAATTACAGTTTGGCCTGCCAATCTTTGATTCTAATTTAACCGGCCAGATCCATTCCCACCCCACTGAAATTGCCCTTCCACCAATTTGCTATTTCACTTTAGCTTGCTCCATGTCCTTTTCCATAGCTAATCTAAACTTTATGATTCTAAGTTCTCTGTTCCCTAAATATGCCCCTACTGTCAATTGTTCCACTTGACCCATCTCTTCCCCAGGACCAGATCCAGCAATGCCTACTTCCTCCTTGAGACAGAATCGTACTGATCAAGAAAGAACACACTTCATAAATTCTTCCCCCTCTCTGACCTTTACACTATTACTATCCCAGTCTATATTAGGATAATTGAAGTCCCCATTATCACTATTCTATAGTTCTTGCACCTCTCTAAAACTTCCCTGCTAATTTTCTGCTCTATATACTTCCCACTAGTTGGTGGCTTATAGAATACACCTAGTTATCCCATATTACAACAGTGACTACAATCCAAAAGTACTTCATTGGCTGTAAAGCGCTTTGAGACATCCAGTGGTCAGGAAAGGCGTTATATATATGCAAGTCATTTTTTCTTTCTTTCTATTAGTGTAATGGCACCTCTACTGTTTTGTTTTAACTCTAACCAAATAGATTCTGTCCTTGACCCCTTCAGTACATCCTTTCTCTCCAGCACTGTAATATTCTTCTTAATCAATACTGCAACCCCACCTCCTTTGTTTCCTTCCCTGTCTTTCCTGAACACCAATGGTTAACTTGTTCATGCCTTTGCTTTCTATTTTACATGTTGATATTAGATGATGTGGTTGATTACACATCGCATTCTCACGATTGGAGCTAGGTTGAGATGCATCGCTGACTGATGGAATTAAAACCCCTGGTTGCTATCTGACTTGTGCCTTAAATAGAGTTGGTCAGCTCAATTCAGTGAAATGTGAACGTGCCTCTTAAACAGAATAGTCCAGAACTCACCATCACTTCCCACAGGAGCTGGATGACAGCTGATTTTTAGAGTTTGGGGTCCACGGGGAATGAAACCATGTGGCGTTTGGCTTTTGGATAAACTCAGGATGATCCGGGACGTTCGAAAGTGATGGGTAAAGGGCGCCCTTCATCACAATTAATAAATGAAGCCCATTCACATTTAAAGTACTGATGCTATTGTTAGAGTAAGGTTTTCAATAAGGTTGTAATTTGAAGTGAGGTGTCATCGGTTTATTGAGCACGCAGTACATGCAGTAGTATTAAACACACAATTAAAATGCACAAATTACAGCCACATTTGATGATGGTTGTTGGTGATGGAGTCAAAAGTTTACGGTTCTGAGCTCAGTATCTTAGGCTTTTAAAAATTCAAAGACTCATTACAAACAGCTCGTTTTATACATTGCTCTCACTCCCGCTACGTGGGAATCGATATAATTCTGTATTGCATAATTTTATAAAAGTTAAAATACAAATAACAACTAACCACCATTGTAACACATTGTTTCTACACTAAAGAAAACTTTAACTATTAATTAAACTGAGCGACTCATTCCAGTACCTGCGGTGTGAGGCAGTTAACGCTGATGCCCACATGTTCTACTCCACTGCTGAAACTCAGTCATGACTGTTCTTTCAGAGTATTACGCAGCATTTACAGCAGAGAAACAGGCCATTCGGCCCAACAGGTTCATGCTGGTGTTTATGCTCCCCACGAGCCTCCTTCCACCCCTCTTCCTCTAATACCATCAACATATCCTTACACCCCTTTCTCCCATATGTGCCTATCCAGCTTCCCATTAAATGCATCTGTTATTCGCGTAAACTACTCCATGTGGTAGCGAGTTCCACATTCCCACCACTCTCTGGGTAAAGGGGTTTCTCCTGAACTCCCTATTGGATTTATTAGTGACTATCCTTTATTTATGGTCCCTAGTTCCAGTCTCCCCCGCAAGTGGAAGCATCTTCCCTACGTCGACCAATGAAACCCTTTCATAATCTTAAAGAACTCTATCAGGTCATCCCTCAGCCTTTCCTTTTCTAGGGAAAGCTTTCCTGATAGTTATACACTGTCAGTTCTAGTATTATCCCAGTAAATCTTTATTTACACCTTCTCCATTGTCTTTATATCCTTGTTTATAATATGGAGACCGGAAGTGTGCGCAGTTCTCCAAGTGTGGTCTAACCAAGGTTCGATACAAGTTTAATATAACGCAGCTGTTTTGCAACTCTATTCCTCTAGAAATATGCACTAGTGCTCGGTTTGCTTTTTCTGTCCTTATTAACCTGCCTCATTAACATCTTGTTATTGTTGATAATGGAGTTATTGACTGAGCTCAGCAAACAATCTCTGACCAATTACACTACAACAACAACTTGAGCTATTGACTGAGCTCAGCAAACAATCTCTGACCAATTACACTACAACAACAACTTGAGCTATTGACTGAGCTCAGCAAACAATCTCTGATCAATTACACTACAACAACAACTTGAGTTACTGACTGAGCTCAGCAAACAATCTCTGATCAATTACACTACAACAACAACTTGCATTGATAGGAAATCTCTCAATATTGAGCGGGAAGGGCGCTGTTTTAGCGGGAATCGATTATGTTCACCCGGGGAAAGCAGCAGACATCAAAAACCCGGCACAAAGTAGAGGAAATGTTTTCTGATTCCTGTTCATTTTCAACAGAAAGACGGTCATTCCAAAATAGAACACGGGCTGTAATTGAACTTTAGCGAGGACAGGAAGCCTTGGCTTAATGTTACATTTTCTTAACCAATATCAGAATCAATGTCCAATGAGATTTCACCACCTTCTTCAGCTCTTCCCTGAATTTATTTTGTGTAGCTGCATAAATACACGTGTTTGAACAGGAACTCAAGAGCTTATATCCGGTTTCAGTGGCGATGTGTGCAGGAACTGTATAATTGCCTCGGTAGTGCGCGGTGTTTTTCAGTCTGGTAGTTAAAAAGTTAACGAAAGCTGTCAGCCTCAACACTATAAAACTGCCCGATACAGTGAACAGTAAAATGATGGATTTCCTTTGGCTTTCCATCTCTGGATCGCTCTGATTCTCACTGCTGTGACCCCGGAGACCCCTGCGGGCTCTGCTGGCCACTAAAATACGTCTGATTGTCAAACAATTAAAGAGTAATATCAAAGCAAAAGGAATCCACATCGTTGAAATACCTTGTAACCGGGAGAACACCACACCTGCAGGCGATGGAAAATAGTCCAGTCCGGGGTAACAACCCCAATGAATATTGTTAATTATTCGATCAAGTTTATAGACAATGAAATCTGGAATGCTTTGTAAATAGATCAGGCACAGACCGTTGTTATGGCCACAGCCGCAGTTCTCACTCTGCAATAATTTGTTTTAAACTTCGGACAACATATAGCTACAAATCGGTCAACTGTGAACCAGATTGTAAACCACACCGACATATCCAGGCTGGTAGAATGGATATAAATAATGATCTTACAAACGGCAGTGTAGGACAGGAAGGAATGTGGAAAGTGATTTGTACAAATGTGATACACTATTACATTGAGGATCAGGACCAGTAGATCGGCTGTTGCCATGGCCACCATGTAGACAGAGATACACTTGGAAAGGCCGCAGTTTCCTCTGGAGAGAATCACCATTGTCAGTAGGTTCGCTGTGAGAAAGAGGGAGACGGGGTCAGTAACGGGGCCACTCAGATAAATCTCACAGCTTATTGTCGGGAAATGTTGAGATGTGTTCCTTTTATTTTTAATATAGGTGAGCGACATGTTGTTGACATTTTGTTCAAAAGAAATGCATCATTCTACACTCACTATAGAGGGACTGAGAATCACCATCCTTCCACCACACTTCAGTCAGACGTTGTCCCGGCGGCGCGGGGCGGAAGGTCGCTCGGATTCAGTCTCGAGAATGGACACGGAGAGCGATCCCCACCACCACAGACACCCAGACACTGATATAAGAGGATATTAACTTTGTGCGATAATGTAAAACCTGCGACATTGGATCAGCCGACCGTCATACATCTCTCCCGATTGTCACTTCAATCACTATCGCCCCTGACACTAGACTGAGCCTCCATTCACACTCTAACTGTGCGGTCCAGGTCAAGCCGGAGTACCTCGCAGGGACGGTGCAGTTACAGATAAATGTCCCTTAAAGCGAAACCTTGGCTGGTTCTGTAACTTGTTCATATTGGATAGTCAATAAAGAAGAGGATTGCCTTACATACACACAAACACACATTCCATTGCAGTGTGGAGCGCTGAAACCATCCCGCCATGAGGCTGGGACCATGTGATGCACCGAGCCAATTTGATGAGTTACTACAGCGGCCCCAGGGAGCAATCGATGGAATTTTACATTTAGAGTCATACAGCACAGAAAGAGGCCCTTCGGTCCATCGTATCCGCGCCGGCCATCAAGCCCTGACGATTCTAATTCCATTTTCCAGCACTTGGTCCGTAGCATTGTATGCTGTGGTGTTTCAAGTGCTCATCTAAATGCTTCTTGAATGTGTGAGGTTTCCTGCCTCTGCCACCCTTTCAGGCAGTGAGTTCCAGATTCCAACCACCCTCTGGGTGAAAAAGTTTTTCCTCAGATCCCCTCTAAACCTCCTGCCCCTTACGTTGAAACTATGCCCCCTGGTTATTGACCTCTCTACTAAGGGGAAATGTTCCTTTCTATCTACCCTGTGTATGCCCCTCATAATTTTGTACATAATTTAATCGCATCGGTTTAATTGGCGAGTGGTATCTCGGGAGCGGCATCAGATGTCAGCTGTATTCAATATAATTTACAAATAATTAATGGAAAGATATAAATTCAAACATTACATTCAGCTGGAACACAAAGCATTATAACCACAAACCGCGACCGCTGCTGCAGACCAGGGGATCACAGGATGGTGAAAATAACAACCATCGCAAAGAAATGAAGGGACACCTGATCAGTGAACTCCTGGTAAACTAGGGGAGTGAGTAGGAGCTGGAACTCCAAATAGAGAAATACTACTGATTAAAAAGGATTCGATTCCTGAACTTACTGTTCATAGAGTTAATCCCATGGGGCTGAGGGCTCAGGAGTAAAACTGTGAGAAAGGCCTTGATGCTTGTGACTGCTCCCGTGAGACGACGCACTGGATCCCACAGACCATGGAGGGAGTGCAAGGTACTGAAGGATTCTTTCCCGGCTCTTTAAAGAGAGGAAACATTCCGGACAGACCATTCCGGACACAAAGCGATAGTCCCAGAAATCCCCGACCCATGGGCACAGCTCTTGGAGTCTGTCCACAGCTGAATGGGACCTTGAGGTCCAGTGTCGATTGATGGAAATTTAGCCCCAGCATCAATGGGTCTCAGACCCTCTTCGCCGAATTCACTGATCTCCGGCCACTCTGAGCAAAGCCGAGCCGCTCCCGCCATGGCCAGTGATTCCGACAGGGGAATGTTGGCTTTTACAGCCCGCAGCAAAGGGCTTTCACCCACTGGTGGACTTTCTGAGTTCACTTGGTTCCAGTCATTCTGCAATAAACTGAATCTACCCAGCATCTCCCGGGGTGTCATTTTCAAACTCTAACACTGTGCTGGGACGGCATTGTAGTGTCGGCCAAAGACAGCACATGGGCCTCAGCAACAGACTCAGAGAGACTCCCAGTACAACATGGTTTCATTCCCCACACCAGCCCCATTGTAGTGTCGGCCAAAGGCAGCACATGGGCCTCAGCAACAGACTCAGAGAGACTCCCAGTACAACATGGTTTCATTCCCCACACCAGCCCCATTGTAGTATCGGCCAAAGGCAGCACATGGGCCTCAGCAACAGACTCAGAGAGACTCCCAGTACAACATGGTTTCATTCCCCACACCAGCCCCATTGTAGTATCGGCCAAAGGCAGCACATGGGCCTCAGCAACAGACTCAGAGAGACTCCCAGTACAACATGGTTTCATTCCCCACACCAGCCCCATTGTAGAGTCGGCCAAAGGCAGCACATGGACCTCAGTAACAGACTCAGAGAGACTCCCAGTACAACATGGTTTCATTCCCCACACCAGCCCCATTGTAGTATCGGCCAAAGGCAGCACATGGACCTCAGTAACAGACTCAGAGAGACTCCCAGTACAACATGGTTTCATTCCCCACACCAGCCCCATTGTAGTATCGGCCAAAGACAGCACATGGGCCTCAGCAACACACTCAAAGAGACTCCCAGTACAACATGGTTTCATTCCCCACACCAGCCCCATTGTAGTATCGGCCAAAGGCAGCACATGGGCCTCAGCAACAGATTCAGAGTCACTCCCAGTACAACAGGGATTTAATCCCCACACCCGTGCCAATGTGGTCTCTCTAAGGGGAATTTCCTGCCACTTTTGCAGGGCCAGGAGTGTTTTCTGTGGTGCGGGCCGATAATATAAAGAACTGACGCTGATTTTATGAACTAACTGGGACTAGAGAAAGGTCTCTGATTTCACACAACAGACCTGGTGTGACCAACACTCACATTGGACAAGACGGCATAAACCAGGAAGCTTCATCAATGATTGGAAAGGCTGCGAATCCATTAGTACAGGATTTTTTCAAGGTGAGATTCTATCAAGCTATTGGGCGCCGTTTAATTTTTGGCAAAAGGCTCGGTATTTGATGCGGTAATTTGACTGTGGATTCACTGGTATGTAAAGCTCGCCTGGGAGTGCGTGATGTTTACATGTACAGGGATTTCTGTCCTGTATTCATACCATGCTGTGCGTGAGATGGTGAGCTTCATTGGGTAAGAGGAGCTGTACGCTGCTTTGGCCACATGCTGTATCTGAGTTCACTGTGCTTGATGAACGATAATACAGTGAGATTAACAATGTATCCAAATCCTGTCTACCTGCCCTGTGAGTGTTTGATGGAACAGTGTCGAGGGAGCTTTCTGTATGCGAACCGTGCTGTACCTCACCTTGGAGTCTTTGATGGGATAGTATGGAAGGAGCTTTACTCTGTATCTACCCCGTGCTGGACCTGTCGTGAGAGTCTTTGATGGGATAATGTGGTGGGAGCTTTACTCTGTATGTAACCCATGCTATTCCTGACCTGGGAGACTTTGATGGGATAGTGTGGAGGGAGCTTCACTCTATATCTACCCGGTGCTGGACATATTGTGGGATTCTTTGATGGGATAGTGTGAAGGGTGATTTACTCTGTATGTGACCCGTACTTGACCTGTCGTGGGAGTATTTTATCGGCAGTTTAAATATGCTTTACACTGTATGTAAACCATGCTGTACCTGAATTGGCAGTGTTTGATGGGACGGTGTAGAGGTAGCTTTAATCTGCATGTATATGTTGCCTTTCAGCAGCAGCAGCAGCAGCAGTAACCCTGTCACGAGCCAGTTGCTGAAGGGCCAGAGATTGTCCACAGGGGCCTTTCACTTGGCATCAGAGGGCTCCAGTCACGGGGAAGGGGAAAGCACAGGACACAGTAGGGTGTCGTCTTTTGCAAAATGCACCTCCTTCGATCCTCAGGCACAGTTGCGAGGGGGATATCTGTCAATTTTTTAATGTTTGCTGTTATTTAAATGCTGGCGTTGTGTTATTTCGTGAAATTTATATTTGTGACTCATAGCGTATTTAACCATTTCGTTTTATACGTAAATCCTCCAGTCACTTTATTTCTTTATTCAACTTTTTTTTATTAACAACCAATTGAACATTACAACTGTTTAAAAAATTAGAAAATGGCTTGATTTCATCTTGAATGAAAAGTCTTTATTGCGCTAAGTAACGCAAAATGTCACATTAAACGGTTTACATTTTTTATCAACCAATTTATCTTTGCAAATGTTTACAAAGTAGAAAATAGCTAGCTAACAATTTGTATTTCAAGACGAAGAACATCAAAACAGTATAACAAAAGTCTTTAATGGTGCAATAAACGTTCACTGTTTCACTTTAAATTGTGTCTGTTCTTTTCTGATCCTTCCTGGGGGAGGGGGAGGTAGGAGGCGACACTATCATCACCTCGGAAACGTGTTGGCTACTGGCAGTTCCCTGGCAGCTTTGGCTTCGGCAGCACTTGGCTCCTCCCCATCAGGCCTGGCCACAAAGCTATTGGCATCCTCCATGTCCTCCATTTCAGCAGGGAGCTTGTCTGCAGGGTTAGGGCCAGTCCTTCCCGCAGGGCAAAGTTATGCAAAGCACAAAAGGCCACCACAATCTTTGCCGCTTTCAGAGGAGAATACTGCAAACTCCCCTCCCGCGTCCTGTCCAGGCACCGGAAGCGTGATTTCAGAACCCCGATTGTCCTCTCCACCACTTGCCGTGTTGACATGTGTGCCTGGATGTATCTCTCCTGAGCCTCATTACTGGTCCTGCGGTATGGTGTCATCAACCATGGTTTTATCGGGTAGCCCTTGTCGCCCAATATCCATGCGGATCCTGGAGGCAATGTAATGTGGGTGCTATATAAGTCTGAGTGACGGAGGACGAAGGAGTCATGAGCACTTCCCCAGTGAACTGCATTCATGTTTAGGATCCTGAGTTGCGCATCACAGACAATTATTAGATTTAATGAATGAAAACCCTTCCTGTTGTTGTATGTCAGAGGTGCATTAATTGGTGCCTTAAGTGCAACATGGGTTCCATCGACGGCCCCAATCCCTTTGGGGAAGCCAGCAATCCTATAAAATAAAAGGGCTCCTCTCCTTTTGCTGCCGAGTGGACAAGTCGAAGTCTATGAACTCTGAAGCCCTGCGGAATATGGCATCTGTGACCTGGTGAAAGCAGGCCCTCGAGCACTCTGGGAGATGTTTGAAATGTCACAGGTGCCTGACTGAACTGACCCGAGTGCAAAGAAGTTCAGTGCTGTGGTTCCCTTCATGGACACTGACAAGGCAGTGCGAGTCTTCGAGCGTGTTTGAAGGCCATCATTCAACATGTCACATAGTAGGTCAAATGTTTCTTTACAAAATTGCAGCCTGCTCACACACAAATCCTGCAACAGCATCTGAAAAGACAGCCTCTCCCTGTACCCTCTCTGGGTGGGCAGTAGTTCCTCCTGATTAGGTGGCGGTCTTGGTTCCTCAATCTTCTTTGTTGTTCCCTGGCGTTTTCGATTCTATGGGCCAGAATCACACAAAAGATAGGTGCAAACTCCTCATGAGGCATGATCCTCCCTCACAGGCTTCCTCTTTAAATAGATCCAGTAACTGTTGGGAAGAAATGGAAAGAGTTGTAAACGTCATACTAAGTGAGTGGTTAGAAATTCACGGCGGGCGGTGGCGGGAAACGGGCGGTATCGGATCGGCCGCCCGTCAGACCCGCCTGATCAATATCACCGCATGAGAACAATTTCTAAGACTTTTAAAACATTTTACAAAGTCATACATTAATTTTTAAACAGCTTACAAAAGTTAACATTTAAAACATTCGTATATTTTAGCATAATTTTAAACAGGAGTTAATGTGAATAAAATCATTTTTAAACAGTCATTTTCAATTAAAAAAAAGAAATCTATTTGAATGAATGCTTACCTTGTCCACAGCGAAAGTTTCTCTTCTAATCACCGACACTCCTCAGAACTACATCTAAAACCAAAGAAATATTTAACAAATTAAAGTTGATACAAACTTAAATCAGGCTTTGTACCGAGAACCTTGTTAACTTTAAAAGCTAAAACAGTCCGGTTTCCAGCCCCCTGACTTCCACGTCTTCTTCCTGCTTCTTCTTTAGATAGAATGCCGGCTGTCCGCCTGCTTTATTTCAGTCGTTGCAGTTTTGTCAGTAACTGCTGGCCAGTAGTTGGACAAATAGCGCAAATCTGCGCCAGATCGCAATTTCCAATATTTAGCGCATGCTCTTCGCATGCCTAAACCCGGAACTTGCGCGGCCCCTACGGACTCGTGCGCACCTCGTACGCACCCGTAGGTCCGCAAAATACGGCCCCGTGTCAAGCACTGAAACTGTTGAATTGTAGCTGGTCTCAGCACCAGATGTTCCATTACCCTTTTCATGTTAACAATCCTATGACAAACATAAAAAGGGCACAGGAATATCCGGGACCTGAATATGTGCGAGACACTGCTCTTTATCCACTAGGTAATGTGGTTCATGACGAGCTGTTTCACCTTGTCCAGAACTGTAAAAACAGAGGACATGGTCTGAGATTGGTGGGGGTAAATTCAAAACTAATTTCTGGAACCGTTATTTCAATGAGCGACGGTCTATCTATGGAACAGACTTGCTGCTAATCCTTAGAATTAAAACTAGAGGACAGGGGAATTCAGCGGAACACGAGAAGCATAAATAGAAATAGAATAAAGGGAAAATTAGGGGAACAATGAACATGTTTAATTAGAAATGGAGAACAGGATAATTAAGTGGAACCAACGAACTGTTAAATAGAAATAGAATAAAGGAATATAGGGGAACACAGTAATGGCTTATTTAGAAACAGAGGTCAGGGGAATACGGCAACTGATATTAGAAATAGGGACCAGCGGAACACAATCACCCTTCATTTAGAAGTAGGGGAGAGGGGAAGACAGCAAATGTTCAATTAGAAATAGAGAACAAGGGAATTCGCGGGAGTAAACTAACTGTCTTATTAGCAATAGAATAAAAAGAGACATGGGGTAACACAGTAAATAACTATTTATTTAAAAGTTGGGGACTGGGGAGGCAGTAACTGTTTATTTATAAATAGAGGTGACGGGAATGTCAGGGAAACACAGTAACTGTTTAATTAGACATAGAGAAACAAAAGGGAATACAACAACTGGTTAATTAGAAACAGGGGACGGGGAATCAGACCCACACCAGATTGCATGTGACACGGTAATGTAATGTTTATTATTCTGCCTATGCTTTCTATTTTGCCTGTGGGGTTTGGATGATGTGGTTGATTGAACGTCGCCTTCTCAGGATTGTAGCTGGATGCAGAACATCTCTGACTGATGGAACTAAAACCTCTGCCGGCTGCCTGACTCGGGCCTTAAATACTACTGGTTGATCGCATCCAGGTAAATGAGAATGTGGCTCTCACACAAAACCACCCGCAACTAATCACCACTTCCCCCAGAAGCTGGATGCCAGCCGGATTGGCAGAGCTCGGGCTCCACGGGGCCCTGCAACCAAGAGGATTGTGGTTTTGGACAACGTCTGGGTCAAGGGGAAGGTTAAAGAGTGACGGGTAAAGCGGGCTCTTAATCACAGTTAGTAAATGGAGCCCATTCACAATTGAATTACAAAGGCTATTTTCAGCATAAGCTTTTCAATAATGTTCTTAAACATTGGCGTCAGGTGTCATAGGTTTATTAAGCACATAATACATGCAATAGTCCTTACACACACAATTAAAAGGTTGAAATTAGAACCACACCTAATGATGGTTGGTGTGGAGACCCAAACATGTCACAGTCCTGAGTTCAATATCTTAGGCCTTTACCTAACCGAATACTCATTAAAACTCTTAGTTTTTATTCATTTTTCTCGCTCCCTCTACATGACAATCCTCACAATTCTGCTTTACACAATGATATCAAAGTTAAAATCAAACTCCACATAAAGATAATTTAATTGATTTTTCTGATCGATACTTTCACTCTTGACCAATATAATTGCAATTGTACCAAGTGAAATCTTTAACAGTAATTCTGTCTGTTTCTGTATCCTACAAATTGAAAATGATGATGGATGTCCAGATGTTTTCCTTTTCAGAACTAATTCTATTCCCAAACTGTTACCAAATGATTAATGTTCCCTGAAATTGGTGAATCTGTTTGCAATGACATGTGTTTAATTAAATCGCTTATTACTTCATCGTGAAACTCACCATTGTTGCATGGTCTGGCCTGGCCCAATAGCCCAGCGGTACTTTAAACAGACCAGTGCTTCCCTGCTTAACAGGACAAGGCTACAGGTTAACATTGCTACAATATAAAGAGAAACCCACACCATATAACATTAGCATTCGTTATGATAACCTGATTAATCCTTTCCTTACAGCGCCCCCTTTGTTGGCGTTAGAGGATTTAATGTGAACACTGAACAATATCTCCTTAGCATCATAAACCTATCTCGGCCTATTCTATTGCGCAGATCTCCTTCCATTAATTTTACATAAGTTCTCACTATCCAGAGCCACAATAACCATTTCATGTAATGGTGTTGTCTGCGTGACTGACCATGTTTTGGATCCATTCCTCAGAGTATGTTCATCACGCATAGAGCATGCTGGTTGCTCATGTACGACACGTCACAAGGTTTCGGGTATTTGCCTGGCTATCAAATATATTATTTCATTTCTTCAGCCAAATCAAGGATTCAGACATCACCAAGAGAAAGCTTGCAATTAACCATCTTAGGTACACTTTCCAGACTTTCACTAGACTGTGCTTTGATACCAGACTCATATCTTTAGGCGAGTCGTACCCAGGTGGTTTACTTTAAGAAAGGATGGCACAGGATAGATAGAAGCAGAACCTTCCGTTAGTTGAAGGATCAAAAACAAACGGCCAGAGATAAAATGATACATGTAAGAGATTTAGAACTAAAGGTATGAAAACCCCTTTACATGGAGTGTTGTGAGACGATGGAAATAACGGAGACAGAAATAATATCAATATTGAAGATTAAATTGTATAGACGGCTAAATAAAAATAGGTTGAAGTGATGTTGAGACCGGCTGGGTGAAGTGTATGGAACAATTGCCGCGGGTGGAGGGTAAAAGTCGACACGAACTGATTGGGTCGAATGGACTGTCCCCTGTTATAACATTCCAACATTGTGATGACCAGTTGAGATTTTCAGTAAATATCTGTGAACAAATATGTCTAATGTCACATTGACGAGTCAAGTTCCTACTGTCTCCATCATCAGACACTGGTCAGGAGACAGGGCCCCGTTCTATTGGTCCAGGAGACAATGGGGGCGGAGTCTGATGGGGAGACCAGCGCCTGCAACATTCACACCAAGATTACAGAATTACAGATAACCACCATTGCAACACATTGTTTCTACACTAAAGATAACTTTAGCTGTTAATTAAACTGAGCGTCTCATTCCAGTACCTGCGGTGTGAGGCAGTTAACGCTGGCGCCACATGTTCTACTTCGCTGCGGAAGCTCAATCATGACTGTTCTCTTTGAATCTTGAGCGGGAAGGGCGCTGTTTCAGCGGGGACCGATTATGTTCACCCGGGGAAAGCAGCAGACATGAAACACACGGCGCAAAGTGGGAGAAATGTTTTCTGATACCACAATTGTCCTTATTTAGCGTTATGCACACGGATTATTACCATTAATATTCACAACAGAAAGGCAGAAATTCTAAAATACAACACAGTTTGTATTTGAGCTCTAGTTAGGACTGGAAGCTTTGGTTTGACTTTTCATTCTTTTCCCAATAACTGTCCAGGGAATTTTCATCACCTGCTTGAGCTCTTCCCTGAATTTAGTTTGAGTAGTTGCATAAATGCATGTGTTTGTACAGGAACTCAAATACATGAGCATATATCCGGTTTCTGTGGCAATATAGGCAGGGGCTGCATAATCACCTCTGTAATGCACGGTGCTTGTCATTCTGGTAGTTACAAAATTAACAACAGTTGTCAGCCACAACAGTATAAAACTGCCCGATACACTGAACAGTACAATGATGGATTTCTTTCGGCTCTCCATCTCTGGATCGCTCTGATTCTCACTGCTGTGACCCCGGAGTCCCCTGCGGGCTCTACTGGCCACTAAAATACGTCTGGCTGTCAAACAATTAAACAGTAATATCAAAGCAAAAGCAAGCCAATTAAAACAAATGCTTTGTAACCAAGAGAACGCCACACCTGCAGGCGATGAAAAAAATTCCACTCTTGCGCGGCAACCCCAGTGAACATTGTTAGTTATTCTCTCAGGTTCATATGCAAACCAAAACAGGAGACTCTGTAAACAGATCAGGACAGAGACCGTTGTTATAACCGCGGCCGCAGTTCTCACTGTGCAATACTTGATTTTAAACTTCTCACAACATATAGCCACAAATCGGTCAAAGGTGAACGAGACTGTAAACCACACCGACAAATACACGGTGACACATTGCACATACATAATGATTTTACAAACGACAGTGTAGGACAGGAAGGAATGTGGAAAGTGATAACGTAAAATGCGATTCACTAATATATTGATGATCATGACCAGTAGATCTGCTGTTGCCATGGCCACCATGTAGACAGAGATACAATTGGAAAGGCCGCAGTTTCCTCTGGAGAGAATCACGATTGTCAGTAGGTTCGCTGTGAGAAAGAGGGAGACGGGGTCAGTAACGGGGACACTCGGATAAATCTCTCATCTTATTGTGGGGAAAGGTACAGATCTGTCCCTATTTAGCGTTATGCACACGGATTATTATCATTAATATAGGCGAGTGTCCTCGACATTTTATTTAAAGTAATGAAATCATTGAACATTCAATATAGAGGAACTGAAAATCCGCCGTCCTTCCAGCAAACTTCAGTCAAGTATTAAACATAATTCCACAGCAATTAATGGAGAGATATAATTCAAATAAAATATTCAGCTCAGACAATAACGTTGAATTTATGTCCAACCGCTGCCGGGAGGATGGGAACACATTCCTGAGCGGCAATTATTTCTCAAAAGATATTTCAAAGTCCCCTGCTGGGTGGGGGTGTCGACAGTCCGAGGAATTATCAACTGAATGTAGACAGGGAACAACGTCACAAATGAGGTGAATATTATGGACACTGAGCAACACATTGTGTAGTGGGCTATGAACGTTTGGAGGTGCCGGGGAATCAGCCTCGCCCTCCCTCAGTATAGGGAGGAATACTGAGCTCCCGGTGCAAACGACCTACCGAGGAGAACAGCGCCTCAGCGGCTGTGCGGACGGCTCGAATTCCCGCATTATATTCACCGATTATCCCGGTGGATAAATGTCTCAGCAATGAGAGTATGACCGGAATCTGTTACATAATCATTAAATGTGAGATAGTTAACAGCTATTAGGCAACAAGAGACATTGACTTACCGGGAACACCGAAGGCTGCGAGAATATGGTAGTAAATGTCCCTTATCTGTAGAATTGCTGTCCGTAACATTTGTTTGAAGATTTGTGTGGATTCGCCCAGCTTTACGATTCCGACTGCAGTGTATCTGAAATGCGTAAATGCTCCCAATTTATAGAACAATCCGTGCCCGGTGAGACAATCCGGTTACACAATAATTGGCGTTAGTTACAGTCACTTAACAAACAAGGGGCGATTTTCAACTTCAGTGCGCCCCGGCCGCCACTGGGGAAATTGAACAGCTCAGTCCATGAAACTCCGTCCATTAAAATCAATGAACGGAAAGTAATCCCAGAGAGAATGTGCTCTGCGCATGCCCCGTGATCCCTGAAGGGAACATGCCTCCCGGTCTTTGCGTTAGGATTTGGAGCCTCATATTAATTTGGTGAAATCTTCACTCATCCATCACATAATAAAATTTGTTTTGTACTGTTATAATGGCTGCTGATGAATCGGCTCTAAAATTACTGGTGGTGGCTCTACGCTAACATTACTGGTGCTGACGGTCTCTAGAATGACTGCTGATGACCCTACTCTAACATTACTGGTGAAAACACTAATCTAATATTACTGGTTGTGACACTACTCTAACATTACTGGTGATGACCCTCCTCTAATATTACTGGTGGAGACACTTACTCTACCATTACTGCTGTTCAATCTACTCTAATATTACTGGCGGTGACACAACTCTAACATTACTGGTAGTGACTCTACTCTAGCATTAATGGTGGTGACACTACTCGAACCTGACTGCTGTTGACTCTACTCTAACACTAATGGTGGTGAGTTTACTCTAACATTACTGGTGGTGACTCTACTCTAACATTACTAGTGGTGACTCTACTCTAATATTACTGGTGGTGACACAACTCTACTATTAATGGTGATGACTCTACTTTAACATTACTGGTGTTGACCCTATTCTAATATTACTGGTGGTGACTCTACTGTAAAATTACTGGTGGTGACCCTATTATAATATTACTGGTGGAGACATTACTACACCATTACTAGTGGACAATCTACTCTAATATTACTGGTAGTGACTCTACTCTAACATTACTGGTGGTGACCCTACTCGAACATTACTGGTGGTGACTCTACTCTAACATTACTGGTAGTGACTCTACTCTAACATTAATGGTGGTGACACTACTCGAACCTGACTGCTGTTGACTCTACTCTAACACTAATGGTGGTGAATTTACTCTAACATTACTGGTGGCGACTCTACTCTAACATTACTGGTGGTGACTCTAATCTAACATTACTGGTGGTGACTCTACTCTAATATTACTGGTGGTGACACAACTCTAACATAACTGGTGGTGGCCCTACTCTAACATCACTGGTGTTGACTCTACTCTAACATTACTGTTTTTGATCCTACTCTAACATTATTGGTGGTGATCCTACTCTAACATTACTGGTAGTGACACAACTCTAATATTACTGGTGGTGACTCTAGTCTAACATTACTGGTGGTGACCCTACTCTAATATTATTGGTGGTGATGGTATGCGAGGATTACTGATGATGATACAACTCTAACATTACTGGTAATGATTCTACTCTAACAGTATTGGTGGTGACTCTACTCTAACATTACTGGTAATGACCCTACAATAACAATTCACGTGTTGACCCTTTTGTAACGTTACTGGTGGTGACCCTACTTCAACATAACTGCCGGTGACCCTACACTAATATTTCTGGTGGTGACTCTACTCTAATGTTACTGGTGGTGACCCTTCTCTAATATTACTGGTGGTGACACAACTCTAATATTACAGGTGGTAACTCTACACTAACTTTACTGGTGGGGACCCTAATCTAACATTACTGGTGGTGACCGTACTCTTACATTATTGCTGGTGACCCTACACTAACAATACTGGTGATGACTCCTCTTTATCAGGGCAACACGGTGGCATAGTGATTAACACTGTTGCCTCACAGCGCCAGGGACCCGGGTTCAAATCCCGACCCGGGTGACTGTCCGTGTGGAGTTTGCACATTCTCCCCGTGTCTGCGTGGGTCTCTTCCAGGTGCTCCGGTTTCCTCCCACAGTCCAAAAATGTGCGGGTTAGGTTGATTTGGCTATGATAAATTGACCCTTAGTATTAGGGGGATTAAATACGTGGGGATAGGGTGGGATATGTGTCGGTGCAGGCTCGATGGGCCGAAATGGCCTCTATCTGCGCTGTGGGGATTCTGTGATTCTGTGATCATTACTGGTGGTGACTCAACGCCAAAACTACTGGTTTTGGCCCTACACTAATATTACTGCTGGTAATCCTTCTCTCACATGACTGGTGATGACTCATCTCTAACGTGAGCGTGTTAGCCCTACTTTAACGTTACTGATGGTGACCCTACGCTAACATTGCTGGTGATGACCCTACTCTATCATTACTGATGGTGTCTCTACACTTGCATTACTGGTGGTGGTCCTACTCTAATATTACTGATGATGAGCCTACTCCAGCTTAACTGGTGGTGTGCCTACTCTAACATATCTTGTGGTGATCCTACACTAACATTACCGGTGGTGACCCTAACCTAACATAAATGATAGAGTATCTTCTCTAACATAAATGTTGAAGACCCTACTGTAACATTGCTTGAGCTGACCATAATCTAACATTACTGGAGGTGACTCTACTCTAACATTAATGGCGGTGACCCTACTCTAACATTAGTGGTGCTGACCCTAGTCCAACGTTACTGGTAGTACGCTACTCTAACATTACTGGTGGTGACCCTACTCTAACATCACTAGTTCTGACTCTACTCTATAATTACTGCTGATGATCCTAATCTAACATTACTGGTGGTGTCCCTGCTTTAATGTTGAGGACTCCTGTCTGGTGGTGACCCTAATTTTACATTACTATTGGTGAAACTACTCTATCATTACTGGTGATGAACGTAATCTAACATTACTGGTGGAGTTTCACATGGCAGCTGTGAATGATTCTGCCAGTGCCATTTACCCTTCATCTAGACCCATCTTTTGTTTCTTAACTTGTCCCATTACCATGTCCTTTTGTCTTACTCCATCATCCATTTTGTCTCTTAATCCCTCCTGCTTTCCTTCCGATCACAGACCTTCCCTTTTGTTCTTTCCTCTCCTCCCCACTCTCCCTGCCCCTACACTTGCTTAAAAACCTTTTTTTATTTCCAACTTTTTCCAGTTCTGACGAAGGCTCATCGACTTGAAACGTTAACTCTGTTTTTCTTTCTACAGATGCTGCCTGACCTGATCAGTGTTTCCAGTATTTCTTGTATTTATTTCAGATTTCCAGCATCTGCAGTATTTTGCTTTCATATTACTGCTGGTGTCTCTGCTCTAATATTACTGGTGAGGACTCCTGTATAGCATTACTGGTGATGACTTCTCTCTAACCTTACTTGTGTTGAGCCTATTCTAACATTACTTTTGGTGACCCTACTCTAAAATTACTGGCGATGACGCTAATCTAACATTACTGGTGGTAACCCTAATCTAACATTACCGGTTGTGAGCTGACACTAACCTTTTTGACTGAGATGAAGAGAAATTTCTTCACAGAAAGCTTTGTGAATCCTTTGAAATCTCTATCACAGAGAGCTGCGGATGGTCAGTCGTTGAATACATTCAAGAGATAAATCGATAGATTTTGGATAGAAAGGAAATCAACGGATAAAGATATAGGTCTGAATAGTGGAGTTGATGTGGAAGTTCAGCCATGATCTTATTGAATCGCGGGGCAGGCTGAAAAGTGCGAATAGCCAGTTCCTGCTCCGATTTCTTCTCTGCGAATTACTTGATTCTGCTCTAACATAATCGGCGGTGACCCGAATTTACCGTTACTGGTGATGACTCTGCACTAACATTACTAGTGAGGAATCTACTCTAACATTAGTGGGGCTTACTCTACTCTAACATTAGAGATGGTGACGCTGCTCTAACATTACTTGTGTTGACTCTACTTTAATATAATGGTCGTGGTCCAACTCTAACATTACTGGAGGTGCCTCTAATTTAACATTACTGATGGTGACATTACTCTATCATTACTCGTGGTGACCGTACTCTAACGTTACTGATAGTGACCCTAATTTAACATTACTGGATTTGACCAGACTCTAAAATTAATGGTGGTCAGCCCACTCTAACATTACTGGTCATGATCGAACTCTAACATTACTGGTAGTGACTCTGCTCTAACATTACTGGTGGTGACACTAATCTAACATTAATGGTGGTGACTCTATTCTAAGATTGCTGGAGGTGACCCTACTCTAACATTACTGGTGGTGACTCTGCGTTAACATTACTGGTGGTGATCCAACTCTAACATCACTGGTGGCAATTTTGCAGTAACTTTAATTATGGTGAACTTAATCTAGCATTACTGGTGGTGACCCTATTGTAACATTACTGGTGGTGATTATAATCTAAAATTATTGATAATGAGCGTAGGCTAACATTACTGGTGGTGACTCTACTGTAACATACTGATGGTGACCCAACTCTAACATTACTGGTGGTGACCCGACTGTAACATACTGATGGTGACCCAACTCTAACATTACTGGTGATGACCCTAGAACATAAGAAAATAAGAAATAGGAGCAGGAGTAGGCCAATCGGCCCCTCGAGCCTGCTCCGCCATTCAATAAGATCATGGCTGATCTGATCGTAACCGCCAATCTACTATCTATCACAGAACCATCTCCTGCATCTAACAGAATTGCACACACGAAATAGGAGCAGAATCAGGCTACACGGTCCCTGGGCCCGCTCCACTACCCACAGGGCCATGACCGATCCGAACCTAGACTCATGTCCAAATTCCTGCCCGCTCCCCGTAACCCTTAATGCCCTTTACTTCTAGGAAACTGTCTATTTCTGTTTTAAATTTATTTAATGATGTAGCTTCTACAGCTTTTTGTGGCAGCATATTCCATGGACCTACCACCCTCTGAGTGAAGTAGTTCCTCCTCATCTCAGTTTTGAAAGAGCAGCCCCTTATTCTAAGACTATGTCCCCTAGTTCTAGTCTCACCCGTCATCGGGAACATCCTCCCCGCATCCACCCGATCCAACCCCTTCACAATCTTATATGTTTCAATAAGATCGCCTCTCATTCTTCTGAACTCCAATGAGTAGAGTCCCAATCTACCCAACCTCTCCTCATATGACCACCCCCTCATCCCCGGGATTAACCGAGTGAACCTTTTTTGCACTGCCTCGAGAGCAAGGATGTCTTTCCTTAAGTAAGGACACCAAAACTGTATGCAGTATTCCAGGTGCGGTCTCACCAATACCTTGTACAACTGAAGCAATACCTCCCTATTTTTATATTCTATCCCCCTAGCAATGAAAGCCAACATTCCATTTGCCTTCTTAATCACTTGCTGCACCTGCATACTAACCTTTTGAGTTTCGTGCACCAGGACCCCCAGATCCCTTTGCACTTCAGTACTCTCCAGTTTCTTGCCATTAAGATAATAAATTGCTCTAGGATTTTTCCTGCCAAAGTGCATCACCTCACACTTTCCAGTGTTGTATTCCATCTGCCAAATCTCTGCCCACTTACTTAGCCTGTCTATGTCCCCTTGCAGGTTTTTTATGTCCTCCTCACTCACTACTTTCCCTCCCATCTTTGTATCATCTGCAAATTTTGATATGTTACACTTGGTCCCTTCCTCCAAATCGTTAATATAGATTGTAAAGAGTTGGAGACCCAGCACTGACCCCTGTGGAACACCACTAGTTACTGATTGCCAGTCTGAGAATGAACCATTTATCCCAACTCTTTGCTTTCTGTTAGATAGCCAATCCTCTATCCATGCCAGAATATTACCCCCAATCCCGTGATTTTTTACCTTAAGCAATAATCTTTTGTGTGGCACCTTGTCAAATGCCTTTTGGAAGTCTAAATACACTACGTCCACTGGTTCCCCTTTATCCACTCTATATGTTACTTCCTCAAAGAACTCCAGCAAATTTGTCAAACATGACTTCCCCTTCGTAAAACCATGCTGACTTTGTCCTATTAAATTATGATTATCCAAATGTCCTGTTACTGTTTCCTTAATAATGGACTCCAAAATTTTACCTACCACAGATGTTAGGCTACCCGGTCTATAGTTACCAGCCTTCTGTCTACTGCCCTTTTTAAATAAGGGTGTTACATTAGCAGTTTTCCAGTCTGCCGGGACCTTAGCGGAATCCAGGGAGTTTTGAAAAATTATTACCAATGCATCTACAATCCCTACCGCCACTTCCTTCAAGACTCTAGGATGTAAGCCATCAGGTCCAGGTGATTTATCCGCCTTGAGTCCCATTATTTTACCGAGTACCACTTCCTTAGTGATTTTGATCGTGTTTAGCTCCTCTCCCCCTATAGCCCCCTGTTTGTCCAGTGTTGGGATATTCTTAGTGTCCTCTACTGTAAAGACTGATACAAAATATTCATTCAGTGTTTTTGCCATCTCCATATTTCCCACCATTAATTTCCCGGTCTCATCCTCTAAGGGACCAACATTTACTTTAGCCACCCTTTTTCTTTTTATATAACTATAAAAACTCTTACTATCTGTTTTTATATTTTTTGCTAATTTACTTTCATAATCTATCTTCCCTTTCTTAATCAATCTTTTTGTTATTTTTTGCTGCCTTTTAAATTTTTCCCAATCCTCTGTCCTCCCACTAGATTTCGCTACCTTATATGCCCTTGTTTTTAGTCGAATACTATCCTTAATTTCTTTACTTAGCCACGGATGACTGTCCTTTCTTTTACACCCTTTTCTTTTCAGTGGAATATATATTTTTTGGAAGTTGTAAAATAACTCCTTGAATGTACACCACTGATCATGTGTCGTCTTACCCTTTAATCTATTTTCCCAATCCACTCTACTCAATTCCGCTCGCATACCTTCATAGTCTCCTTTATTCAAGCTTAGCACGCTTGTTTGAGATCCAACCTTCTCACCCTCTAATTGAATATGGAATTCAACGATGTTATGGTCACTCATTCCAAGGGGATCCATTACTAGGACATTTTTAATTAATCCTGTCTCGTTACACAGGACCAGATCTAAGGTTGCTTGCCCCCTGGTCGGTTCAGTTACATACTGCTCAAGAAACCCATCCCTAATACACTCAATGAACTCATCCTCAAGGCAGCCCTGCCCCATTTGATTTGTCCAATTAATATGATAGTTATAATCCCCCATAATTATAGATGTTCCCTTATTACATGCCTCAACTATTTCCTGATTGATACTCCGTCCAACAGAGTTGCAACTGTTCGGAGGCCTATAGACTACGCCCACTAGTGTTTGTTTCCCCTTATTATTCCTTATCTCCACCCAAACTGTTTCATTATCATGATTTTTTGACCCAATATCATTACTCTGTATTACAGTGATTCCTTCCTTTATTAACATAGCCACCCCACCTCCCCTTCCTTCCTGCCTGTCCTTCCTGATCGTTAAATAACCTGGTATGTTTAATTCCCAGACATTGTCACCCTGCAGCCATGTTTCTGTAATGGCCACAATATCATAACCATATGTAGTTATTTGTGCCATTAACTCGTCTATTTTGTTACGAATGCTACGTGCATTCAGATAGAGAACTTTCAAATATGCTTTGTGGCACTTAGTTCCTGCTTTTTCACTTTTTACCACTTTACCTTTTACTCCACACACTCTGTCCCTTCCTGCCACGCTCTGATTTGTGATTCCCCTACTGCTACCTATGTCTATGACCCTCTCTGTTGTCATTTTTATTTTTTGCTCTCTTGAAACCTCCCCCCCACTAATTAGTTTAAAGCCCTCTCCACAGCACTAGTTATTCGATTCGCCAGGACACTAGTCCCAGCACTGGCCAAGTGAAGTCCGTCCCAACGGAACAGCTCTCTCCTGCCCCAGTACTGGTGCCAGTGTCCCAAGAAGCAAAACCCATTTTTCCCACACCAGTCTTTGAGCCACGCATTCAACTCCCTGATTTTATTTACCCTAGCCAAATTTGCTCGTGGCTCAGGTAGTAATCCAGAGATTATTACCCTCGAGGTTCTGCTTTTTAATTTGGCCCCTAGCTGCTCAAACTCCCTCAGCAGAACCTCTTTCCTTTTCCTATCTATGTCATTGGTACCAACATGGACCACGACAACTGGATCCTCCCCCTCCCACTCCAAGTTTCTCTCCAGCCCAGAGGAGATGTCCTTAACCCTGGCACCGGGCAGGCAACACAGCCTTCGGGACTCTCGCTCTTGGCTGCAAAGAACCCTATCTATGTTAGAATAGGGTCACCACCAGAAATGTTAGTGTAGAGTTACCACCATTAATGTAAGAGTAGAATGACCACCAGTAATGTTAGAGTAGGGTCACCACCAATAATGTTAAAGCAGGGTCAACATGAGTAAAATTCGAGTAGGTTCACCACCAGTGATGTTAGAGTAGAGTCACCACCAGTAATGTTAGAGGAGCGTCACTACCAGAAATGTTACAGTAGGATCAACATCAATATTGTTAGAGTAGGGTCACCACCAGTAATGTTAGAGTAGAGACACAGCCAGTAATGTTGGACTATTGCCACCGCCAGTAATGTGAGAGTAGGGTCACCACCAGTAATGTTAGATTAGGGTCACCACTAGTAATGTTAGAGTAGAGTCACAACCAATAATGGAGAGTAGAGTCACTACCATAAATGTTAGAAGAGAGTCACCACCAGTAATGTTAGAGTAGAGTCACCACCAGTAATGTTAGAGTCGAGTCACCACCAGTAATGTTAGAGTGGAGTCACCACCAGTAATGTTAGAGTAGAGTCACCACCAGTAATGTTAGAGTAGAGTCACAACCAGTAATGTTACAGTAGCGTCACTACCATTAACGTTAGAGTAGAGTCACCACCAGTAAAGGTAGAGTAGAGTCACCACCAGTAATGTTAGAGTAGAGTCACCACCAGTATTGTTAGAGTAGAGTCACCACCAGTAATGTTAGAGTAGCGTCACTACCATTAACGTTAGAGTAGAGTCACCACCAGTAAAGGTAGAGTGGGGTCACCACCAGTAATGTTCGAGCCGATTCAACATTCACCATCAGAGTACAAAACAAATTTTAATTATGCAATGGATGAATGACGATTTCACCAAATTAAGATGAGGCTCCAAGAAATCAACGCAGTGTCCGGGGGAATGATTGCTTTATCCTTCAGGGTTTACAGGACATGCGCAGAGTCCATTTCCTCTGCGATTACTTTCCGTTCATTGATTTTAATGGACAGAGTTTCATGGACTGAGCTGTTCAATTTCATCAGTTGCGGCCCGGGCGCACTGAAGTTGAGAATCGCACCTTGTTTGTTAAGTGACTGTAACTAACGCCAATTATTGTGTAACTGGATTATCTCACAGAGGCACTGATTGTTCTATAAAGGGGGAGCATTTACGGATCTCAGAAACACTCCAGACGGAACCGTAAAGCTGCGCAGAATTCACACAAATCTTCAAAACAATGGTACGGCCAATAATTCTACAGATACGGGACATTTACTACCATGTCCTCGCAGCATTTGGCATTCCGGTAAGACAATGTATCCTTTTGCCTAATACCCTTTTTACTATCTCAGTGTTAATGTAAGAGATTCCGAGAATGTCCACTATGTAGAGTTATTTATTCACCGGAATCAGTCGGTGAAAATCAGCTGCAATCCTAGTTGTCCGCGCGACCACTGAGGCGCTGTTCTGGTCGCTAGAACTTCGGCACCGGGCGCTCAATGTTCCTCCCTATACTGAGGGAGGGCGAGGCTGATTCCCCGGCCTCTCCAACAACACATAGCTCACTAAAGAATGTGTTGCTCAGTGCCCATTGTAATCACGTAATTTGTGCCGTTGTTCCCTGTCTACATTAAGTTGATAATTCCTCGGAATGCAGTCACCTCCACCCAACAGGGGATTTCGAAAGGTATTTTACGAAATAATTTACGCTTAGGAAGGTGCTCCCCACCTCTCGGCAGCGTTTGAGTATAATTTGAACGTTTTTTTAACGGAGTTGAATATTTTATTTGAATTATATCTTTTAATTAATTGCTGTGGAATTATATTTAATACTTGACTGAAGTTTGCTGGACGGACGGCGGATCTTCAGTCCCTCTACATTGAATGTTCAATGATTTCATTATTTTAAATAAAATGTCTTCACCCTCGCCTTTATTAATGATAAAAATCCGTGCGCATAACGCAAAATAGGGACACTTCCGAACATTTCCCCACAATCATCTGTGAGATTTATCTGAATGACTCCGTTACTGACCTCTTCTCCCTCCTTCTCACAGCGAACCTACTGACAATCGTGATTCTCTCCAGAGGAAACTGCGGCCTTTCCAAATGTATCTCTGTCTACATGGTGGCTATGGCAACAGCAGATCTATTGGTCATGATCATCAATATATTAGTGAACCGCATTTTACGTTACCACTTTCCACATTCATTCCTGTCGTTAACTGCCGTTTGTAAGATCATTATATATGTGCAATGTGTCACCCTGTATTTGTCGGTGTGGTTTAAAGTCTCGTTCACATTTGACCGATTTGTAGTTATATGTTGTCAGAAGTTTAAAACCAAGTATTGCACAGTGAGAACTGCTGCCGCGGTTATAACAACGATCTCTGTCCTGATCTGTTTACAAAGCCTCGTGTTTTGGTTTGCATTTGAACCTGAGCGAATAATTAACAATGTTAACTGGGGTTGCCGACCCAGAGCGGAGTTTTCTTCATCGCCTGTAGGAGTTGCGTTTTCCTGGTTGCGTCGCATTTGTTTTTCTTGGCTTAGTTCTGCTTTGATATTACTGTTTAATTGTTTGACAGCCAGACGTATTTTAGAGGCCAGTCGAGCCCGCAAGGGACTCCGGAGTCACAGCAGTGAGAATCAGAGCGATCCAGAGATGGAGAGCCGAAGGAAATCCATTATTTTACTGTTCACTGTATCGGCCAGTTTTATACTGTTGTGGCTGACAACTATCGTTACTTATTTAACTACCAGAGTGACAAGCACCGTGCATTACCGAGGCGATTATGCAGCCCCTGCCTATATTGCCGCTGAAACCGGACATATGCTCATGTATTTGAGTTCCTGTACAAACACATGTATTTATGCAGCTACTGAAACTAAATTCAGGAAAGAGCTGAAGCAGGTGATGAAAACTCCTTTGACATTTATTTGCAAATAAATGAAAAAATAAAACAAAGATTCCGGTTTCCGGTCCAGACTAGAGTTCAATTACTATGGTTTGCTGTTGTGAAAATTCAACGGCTTCAGAGAACATTTCTCCCACTTTGTGCCATGTGCCTGATGTCTGCTGCTTTCCCCGGTGAACATAATCGATTTCCACTAAAACAGCGCCCTTCCCGCTCAAGATTCAAAGAGAACAGTCAAGACTGAGCTTCAGCAGTGGAGTAGAACATGTGGGTGTCAGCGTGAACTGCCTCACACCGCAGGTACTGGTGAGACGCTCAGTTTACTTAATAATTAAAGTTTCCTTTAGTGTAGAAACAATGTGTTACAATGGTGGTTATCTGTAATTCTGTAATCTCGGTGTGAATGTTGCAGGCGCTGGTCTCTCCATCAGAATCCGCCCCCCATTGTCTCCTGGACCAATAGAACGGGGCCCTGTCTCCTGATCAGTGTCTGATGATGGAGACAGCAGGAACTTGACTCGTCAATGGCACAACACGGTGACATAGTGGTTAGCACTGTTGCCTCACAGCGCCAGGGACCCGGGTTTGAATCCGGCCACGGGTGATTGTCTGTGTGGAGTTTGCACATTCTCCCCGTGTCTGCGTGGGTTTTCCCGGGTGCTCCAGTTTCCTCCCACAGTCCAAAGATGTGCGGGTTAGGTTGATTTGGCTATGATAAATTGACCGTTAGTGTTAGGGGGATTAAATACGTGGGGATAGGGTGGGATATGTGTCGGTGCAGGCTCGATGGGCCGAAATGGCTTCTGTGACATTAGACATTTTTGTTCACAGATATTTCCTGAAAATCTCAACTGGTCATCAAAATTTTGTAGAATTGATAACAGGGGAACAGATCATTTTTCCAAACCATTCCATGTCCGCGTTTACACTGCACCCGAGAAAATAGTTCCATTCACTTTACCCGCTTTATCTCAACATCCCATCAACCTATTTTTATTCATTGATATATCCATTTAAACTTGAAATGGACATCATTTCTCCCTCTGTGAATTCCACAGCCTCACAACTCTCCATGTAAAGATGGTTATCCTACATTCTGTTCTAAATCTCTTCCATTTATTCCTTTATCTATGGAAGTTAATTCTTGATCCTCAACTAATTGAAACTGTCTCATTCTATCTATGCTGTCACGTCCCTTCTTAACGTAAGTCACATTGGCACGACTCGTCAAAAGATATAAGTCTGGAATCAATGCTCAATCTCGTGAAAGTCAAGACATTTTGGTTAAGATGGTTAACTGACAGCTTTCTGTTCGAGATGATTGTGTCCTTGCTTAAACTGAATAATGAGAAGAATGTAGTTGTTATCTTAAAATCAAACGCCTACAGAATCCGCGCCTTTGCCTGTTAAGCAGTCAATTTAAAGGAGCAGTGAGCTGATGAGCGAGGGCTCACCCTGCAGCAATGGTCAGATTCAGGATGCAGTAAGAAGAAATGTAAATAAAGACATGTCATTGTAAACTGAGTCATACATTTCAAGGAACTTTAACCATTTGATAACAGTTTTGGAAAACATCTGTACTTTCATCATTCTTTTTATTCGTTCATGGGATGTGGGAGGCACTGTCAAGGCCAGCATTTTTTGCCCATCCCTTATTACCCTTGAGAAGGTGCTGGTGAGCCGCCCGCTTGAACCGCTGCAGTCCGTGTGGTGAAGGTATTCCTACAGTGCTGTAAGGAAGGGAGTTCCAGGATTTTGACCTAGCAATGATGAAGGTACGGCGATATACTTCCAAGTCAGGATGGTGTGTGACTTGGAGGAGAACTTGGAGGTGGTGGTGTTCCCCTGCGCCTGCTGCCCTTGTCCTTCTAGGTGGAAAAGGTCGCGTGTTTGGGAGGTGCTGCCAAAGGAGCCTTGGCGAGTAAATTGGTTCGGTGTTTACTGTGGAGGACACACACAACCTGCCGGAAATAAAAGGGGTCAGAGGATCTGGTAAGAGGGAGGAGCTGAGGGAAATCCTTATTAGTCGGGAAAAGGTATTGGGGAAATTGATGGGACTGAAGGCTGAAAAATCCCCGGGGCCTGATGGTCTGCATCCCAGAGTACTTAAGGAGGTGGCCTTGGAAATAGTGGATGCATTGACGATCATTTTCCAACATTCCTTAGACTCTGGATCAGTTCCGATGGAGTGGAGGGTGGCCAATGTAACCCCTCTTTTTAAAAAAGGAGGGAGGGAGAAAGCAGGGAATTATAGACCGGTCAGCCTGACATCGGTCGTGGGTAAAATGATGGAAGCAATTATTAAAGATGTCATAACAGACCATTTGGAAAGTGGCGACATGATAGGTCCAAGTCAGCATGGATTTGTGAAAGGGAAATCATGCTTGACAAATCTTCTGGAATTTTTTGAGGATGTTTCCAATAGGGTGGACAGGGGGGAACCAGTAGATGTGGTGTATTTGGACTTTCAGAAGGCCTTCGACAAGGTCCCACACAAGAGATTGGTGAGCAAAGTTAAAGCACATGGGATTGGGGGTAATGTGTTGACGTGGATTGAGAACTGGTTGGCACACAGGAAACAAAGAGTAGGAGTAAATGGGTACTTTTCAGAATGGCAGGCAGTGACCAGCGGGGTACCGCAGGGTTCGGTGCTGGGACCCCAGCTGTTTACATTATATATTAATGATTTGGACGAAGGGATTAAATGTAATATCTCCAAATTTGCGGATGACACTAAATTGGGAGGCAGTGTGAACAATGAGGAGGATGCTAGGAGGCTACAGAGTGACTTGGACAGGTTGGGTGAATGGGCAAATGTATGGCAGATGAAGTACAATGTGGATAAATGTGAGGTTATCCACTTTGGTGGTAAAAATAGAGAGGCGGACTATTACCTGAATGGTGGCAGATTAGGGAAAGGGGACGTGCAACGAGACCTGGGCGTCATGGTACATCAGTCACTGAAGGTGGGAATGCAAGTGCAGCAGGCAGTCAAGAAAGCAAACGGAATGATGGCCTTCATAGCAAGGGGATTTGAGTACAGGAGTAGGGAGGTGATGCTACAGTTGTACAGGGCCTTGGTGAGGCCACACCTGGAGTATTGTGCGCAGTTTTGGTCTCCTAACTTAAGGAAGGACATTCTTGCTATTGAGGGAGTGCAGCGAAGGTTCACTAGATTGATTCCTGGGATGGCCGGACTGACATATCAAGAAAGATTGGGTCAACTGAACTTGTATCCTCTGGAGTTCAGAAGAATGAGGGGGGATCTTATAGAGACATTTAAAATCCTGACTGGTTTAGACAAATTAGATGCGGGCAGAATGTTCCCAATGGTAGGGAAAACTAGAACCAGGGGTCACAGTCTAAGGATTAAGGAGAAGCCATTTAGGACTGAGCTGAGGAGGAACTTCTTCACCCAGAGAGTGGTGAATCTATGGAATTCTCTTCCACAGAAGGTTGTTGAGGCCAGTTCGCTAAATATATTCAAAAGGGAGTTAGATATAACACTCACAACTAAGGGGATCAAGGGGTATGGCGAGAAAGCAGGAATGGGGTACTGAGGTAGCATGTTCAGCCACGAACGCATTGAATGGCGGTGCAGGCTCGAAGGACCGAATGGTCTACTCCTGTACCTATTTTCTATGTTTCTATGTTTCTAAAAAGTACAGAACAAAAGTCAGATTTATAATTAAAGTATTCACTGGTTCGAATTGCAATTGAAGGAACAAGAGTGAAATTATTGGTAATATTACGAACTAAGGTAATACGTGTCAGCCCAAAGGAAAAGGTGCTCTTTAAGCAAAGGAAACTATCATGTATGATAAAAAGACGAGTCCATTAAATTTTCCTTATATGGATTAGATAATGCAAAATTGTGACGATTGATACGAAGAGGCAGTGGAAATGTGACAGTTTGGAATAAGCATTCGCAATGGTCCAAGATACTGAGTTCAGAACTGCAACACGTTTGAATCCCCAACCAACAATCAGCAGCTGTGATTGTAGTTAGTACCTTTAATTGTATGTTTAAGTACTATTGCATATACTGTCTGCTTAAAATACCTATGCTACCTCACTTCAATGTTTAGGAACCTGATTGAAAACCTTTCGCTAACAATAGCTTCGGTACTTTGTGAATGAGCTTAATTTATTATTTGTGATTAAGTGCCCTCTTTACCCGTCACTCTTCAAAGTTCCACTTGATCCTGAAAGAGTTAATTTGAACTCATGTTAAATTAAATTAAATTAAACCGCTCTTAGCTGTAAAGGAAATGGAAGTTATGTACGAAATAGAATAAGAACCAGGTGGATGATAAGGATGGATGGGGATTGGATGCCTAGCAGCATTCAAGGACAGAATACAATGTGCATCTGTAGAGAAATACAAAGGACAAATGTGAGAATGAGTTTCGACCCAGCACTCAGGCAAAACATATAATGTGTTTCACAACAAACATTGCTTGCAGCATATATCTGACAAAGGTAAGAAATATAAAGAATTAACCAGTTTAGTTTGAATTGACATAATTGTAATCATGTGATATTTTGTAGCTATGGGATTGGATAATTCTTAAATAAAGGGTTGTAATTGACAACGGGAGGTCGAGAAGCCGTGGTCACAAGGCCGGGTATGGTCTACGACGCTTCTCCCAGAGATCTCTGAATATTAAATAAACTGTTTGTTTCTACCTATCAACACAGACTGGAGTGAATTGATTTCTCCCTAACAAATGGCATAGTCGGCATGATACTTCGGAGCTGAAAGACCGCCTGTACCAGTGAACGGGACGAGTCGTCAAATCTTTGACCACCCAGAAATTGGGTCACTCGGCAGGGCGGTGTGACGGCGACGCAGTATCCAACGAATCTGGTGACTGTGATGGGTAAGAATCAATTTATTAAAACTTAGGTGGCGCATAAAGTGTTTTTAATATTGAAATAATAAGGTTAACCGAAAGTACGGATAGTAGTTAAGATAATTAAAGCCTGATGTGTTATTTCAGAATGGAAATGTCTCGAGGACCCATGCTGAGCCGAAATTAGGAGGGCGATTGGGCCCCACGTGACGGCCAGAGTTAGTTGGAAATCCGAGACAGACAAAGAATCTGTAAGACCTCTCTGATGTGTTGCGTTGCGGGATCTGTTGGATTGTATGATGTGACGTATTGTGATAATGTATTAATGGCTACATGCGAAAGGGGTCGGAGTGAAGCCCAAAACTCACCTCTGAAGCATTAGATTTACAATTCAGGCTTCCATCATCTGATTGGTGCGTGATAGGCAGAACCTCTGAGAACGTGTCGCTAGAGTGGGCCGGAAAGCGGTAAGCTCGTGACAATAATAATACATTATGGCGGAAGGTGAGGAACCCGATTGTGGCACGCGAGAATCCATGAGTCAGCTCTCTGCCGAGGACCAAAAGGGTTTGAATGATAGAATGAAGAAAGATGGGTGGGATCCAATAGGAAAACCAATGGCGCAACGGGAGTGTTGGGAGAAGCAGAAACAAAAGAAAACTCGAAAGGCAGGAGTAATTTTAACACATCTGTTGATAATGATAACAAAAAGGGCTTGTGGAGGGGACAAACCAAAGATAAAGAAGGAAAAAGATCTAATTGGCAGGCTAACCAATCTGAAACTCAGCAAAGGAAAAAAAAGGGATTTGGTAGCCAGGAAAAGCTGCTGAGACACCTATGTAAAAGAGAAAAAAAGAGAGAAATTTAAAGTTTTACCGACATGGAAGTTATTAATGTCTGTGCTGAGACAAATAAAACACAAGATTTGCAGAGTGAAAGGAACCTTAAAAAAAATGTTGGAATTTCAGTTTGTGAGAAAGTGTGTGTTAAAGAATGAAAGTTTTCCTGACCATGAATGTTTAAGAAGTTACAGTATTTCTTTTGTCTGAAAGTCTGTCTTTAAAAAAGTGTCTGTCATTTTTGTTTTAGCTCCACCCACTCTTTTGTACAAAGAGCCAAAAGCTGTTTAACCCTTTGAAGACTTGTCTTGAAGGATGGACAAGCGTGTGTTGTTTTAAGTTTGTTAATTGTTTTACAAAAGATAAGCTTCAGCCTTGAAGTCACAGTTGCCAATGTGCCTGGAAGAAAATGAATTTGAATGTTTACAAGGCATGGGTAATTGTTTCTTTGTTAATGTGGCTATGGTTTCTTTCTTTTCTAAGTGATACTGGTTAGTTAAAAAAAATGATCTGGATTGAATTGGAGTTATTGAGGTTAATTAACCATTTAAAAACAGACTTTTATTGTGCACGGTGAAATTCTGGTTGTTGTAACTTTATGTAGACCACATTGAATAAGATATTTAAAGGTCTGAAACCAGACTTTAAAATATTTACAGTCTTGGATACAGAACGGGTTCTGGTCCATACCATTGGCAGAGGAATCACAAGGGAAATTCGCCTTTACTGTCAGGGATAGACAGGATACATGGATCAGGGTCCCGCAGGGGTTCCACAATAATCCAAATATATTCCACCATATATTGAATCAAGCCTTAGACGAGTTAGACCTATCAAAGCATCAGAGTGCCCTACTCCAATATGTCGATGACATAATGATTGCATCAGAGGATGCCAAAGGACATATGGGAGCATTACTAGCCACCCTCCAGACACTTAAGAAAGCTGGCCTTAAATTGAACCCAAAAAGGCACAGGTTGGACTGTCCAAAGTAAAGTATCTAGGACACGAAATTAACCAGGGGTATAAGGCACTCCTGCAGAAACAAAGGCAGCCATAAAAGACATGCAAAGGCCAGTGACCGCCCGGGGAGTGAGGAAAGGGTTGGGACTATTTAACCACTGCAGGAATTTTATATCAGACTTTGCAGGGAAAGCAGAGCCGATTCAGCGGTTAGTTAAAGGGGGGAGACAGAGCAGGAGGAAGCATAACAGCCCCTGCCCTAGGACTGCCAGACTATACCCGAACCTTCCACTTGTACTGTGACAAGGACCAGCGGAGTTATTCAGCCGTGGTAATGCAAGATCACGGAGGGAAACAGAGACCCGTTGCGTATTACGCCACCAAGAGGGATCCAGTAGCGAAGGCAATGCGACGATGTGTGGCTGCAATAGATTGTGCCCCAAGAATTGAAAAACAAACTTTGAGTACAATTTAAGTTAAGCTGGTGTGTAAAAACTGAGAAGAACAACAAAAGGTTTGTTTAACAAAAGATTAAGTTTCGGTCTAGGATTTAACCTTGGAGTCGCGGTTGCTATGGTGAAATCTTCCAAAGCAGTTTGATTTGATTTGCTTAAATGTGAAAAACTAATTTTTCTCCAGTTATATTCAATGTTTTTACAGTATTTTTGGAAAGACATCTGAAGAAAGGACGATAAGAAATATGACGTAATTTACTGGTTCTGCAAGCATGTACTAGTTTGTTTTGTTTTATCTGTTCTTTTCGTGTTTGGTTAAAGTGTGAAAACACAACTGTTTTTTTAATCGGGAAAGTTTTTTTTTAATTTACGTGAAGTGACGCAATTGCGTGCGCCTGACAATGTTTCGCTCCACCTTCTTAAAAACCCTGCAAAGGAGTTAACCCTTTCCACTGACAGCTGTTTAAGTTATAGAAATGAAATTGAACATTGACAAAACCTGTCAGTTCAACAGTACTGCTGTTTGGATTTCGGGATAATATTGAAATGACAAAATGGACTCAGGCACTATATATTGGGTTACTTTTGGGAAAATAAAAGATCCTCTAAATAATGATAAATAAAAACGTTAATAACTTGGACCAAGTGAGAATGTTTGATCTATGTTTTCAACCTTAAATATTGTACTACACAGTAAAGTTTCTCCAGGGCTCATGAATGAGATATGAATGGTAATTAAAGGGAAGTGATTGAAGGTGTAAAATTGAAACAAGAGAATTACACTACTTAATGGGAATTTTCAAAACTTTCTAGTGAAAGTCAGGAAAGAGTAGCTAAGAATAGTAAATTGATAGCTTTCTCTTGGAGACATTTGTGTCCCTGCCTCTAATGAACCTTTTTAAGAAAACTGAATTTGATAGTCCGGCCACTATCCAAGACATCGGGACCATGCAGAGGAAGATGAACAAAGTCCTCCAGACAATCTTTTGATAAGATACCTGAAAGCCCGAGAAAGGCACATGTGGAATGATATGGAGATACCGATATGAGTGTGCAAATGTGATTTGTTACATGTGAGGCACTTGCCATCCGGGAATGTATGTTGAATCTGCACTGAAGAGCGGGTCTCAGTCATGCTCAGTTACTTGACAACAGCAAAACATGAAATGGTTAATGTGTTTCAGGAGAGCGAGACAACCTTTAAAGCATTGACACATACTCCATCGAGAAACTATAATTAATGAAACAATCAGAATAGAGTTAAATACACTGGTACCTGTTAGAGGGATTGAAATTGAAGTTGGAGTGGAGAGTTACCTGGAATTTGGATTGGGACAATTGAGGGCTTCAGTGAGCTCGTGATGCGATTTAACTCCTCCCTAAAGCATTTTTATGTTTTGGAGCAAGACAACTCGGGAATAGATATTGAAATTGACAGCATAGGGGACAACTCACACTGGTGGGATATTTGGCTTAATACATCAGCACACCCTTACCTTCGTATTATTTCACACGCTCTGGTAGTTATCCAACTTGAAATGATAATGTATTTGATATATTTAATGTGTGGAGTATACTCATGTCTATGACTAACCAGCACTAACAAATTAATTGAGCACACGGAAAGAGAAGATCCGAAGCAATATAGAGGAGACCCCAGGCGGGGTAACATCAGGAAAGATAGAAGAAACAGAGGATACCCCAGGCGGGGCAGAATTGGAACACCGGAACAATGAATTGAATTTGAGTAAGGGGTCAGAGGTTGTGCCTTCTCCTCCAAGGAATGGACATGAAGGAAGGGAGATATCTTCAAGACTCCCTACTAACTAACGCCCAAGTTGAGAGAGCAATAAGAACTAACTAGATTAGTCAAGAGCCGATTGTGAGAAGTCAATAAGGATATTTCCTTCTCAAAGAAGGGAATTGTAAGAAATAGCTGTTAGATTCAAAGATGGGTTTTAATTCTTAGAACAGCGACTGACAACATGCAGCCAGGAACAGATAGCAGAAATGCCAGCAAGGTCGAATATCAAGCATCAAAAGACAAATAGAAATGATAAGGGAATCGTAAAATGCTAAACAACACAGGGTGGGGGATAATAGACAGAAATGGAGTCGGAAAGTCATAAAATGTCCTTTAAGAAACATAACAAAACATTCCTCAGAAAGATAAGAGGGAGGCCTTGTCAGTCATGCAGAAAGGGACGGCGAGGGATGCCTTCCCGCTTCACAATTGGACAATAGGATGGGCGATCATGGGGTTCATCTTTGATGCATGGATTGATAATTGTTCTCTTAATTGGAATAGCATTCTGTTTTATACTGATGATTTTAAATGCATGTTGTAAGGCAGCTATGGCCAGAATGATGCCGGTCGCTTTAGTCAATATTGAACCAAGCAATGAACAGCTGCTACAGGATATCTATATGTAAAGCTCTTTTCTTTTCGTACAGACCACCATACACCCGACACCAAGGATAGATAGAAGGGAGAGACGAGTTTATCAATACAAGTATAATCTCGGGATGATAAAAGGGAAAGAAGTCGGTATCCCTGGCCAAAATTTTAATTTTGCACGGAACCGACAGGAGGGACTGAAAGGGTTAATTTGAACTCATGTTAAATTAAATTAAATTAAACAACTCTTAGCTGTAAAGGGAATGGAAGCTATGTACGAAATAGAATAAGAACCAAGTGGATGATAAGGATGAATGGGGATTGGATGCCTAGCAGCATTCAAGGACAGAATACAATGGGCATCTGTAGAGAAATACAATGGACAAATGTGAGAATGAGTTTAGACCCAGTACTCAGGCAAAATATAGAATGTGATTCCCAACAAATATTGCTTGCAGCATCTATCTGACAAAGATAAGAAATATAACGAATTAACCAGTTTAGTTTGAATTGACATAATTGTAATCGTGTGATATTTTGTAGCTATGTGATTGGATAATTCTTAAATAAAAGGTTGTAATTGACAACGGGAGGTCGAGAAGCCGTGGTCACTAGGCCGGATAAGGTCTATGACGCTTCTCCCAGAGATCTCTGAATATTAAATAAACTGTTTGTTTCTACCTATCAACACAGACTGGAGTGAATTAATTTCTCACTAACAATCCTGAGCTTCTGTAAAAGCCAAACTCCACTTGGTTTCAAGTCTCTGTGTAGCCCACGCTTTGCCAATCCGGCTGCCATCCAGCTTCTGGGGCAGTGATTATGAGTTTCGAGTAATTCTGTGTAACAGGCACATTCTTATTTAACTGAAGTCAGACGACCAACAGTACTTAAGGCACCAGTCAGGTTTCAGGCAAAGGTTTTAACTCCATCAGACTCAGATGCGATGCATGTGAACCCAGGTACACTCGTGAGAAGTCGATATGTAATCATCCACATCATCCAATATCAAAAAGTAAAATAGAAAGCAAAGTTAACCTTTACATTACCGTGTCAAATTCCATCCCATATGGTTGTGATTCTCGCCCTTGTTTCTAATTAAACAGCCACTACTTAAAAATCTCTCTTCCCTATACTTTTCCAATTCTGACGGAGGGTTCAATCCGAAACGTTGACTCGGTTTCTCTCTCCTCGATGCGGCCTGACCTGCTGAGTGTTTCCATCATTTTCTGCTGTTATTTCAGATTTCCTGCGTCCGCTCTATTCTACTATTCCTTTTGAAAATGTGTTGTGTTCTCCTGGCATTCCTGTGCCCTCTATTTGTTATTAAACGTTTAATATCTTTCCATGTCCCCTACTTCTAAATAAATGGTTTATGTCTCCCCCTGGTCCCCATTTATAATTAAACAGTTACAGCATTCCCCATAATTCTCCTGTCCTCTATTTCTAATTAAAAAGTTACTGCGTTCCCCTAAATTACCCTGTCCTCTATCTCTAATTACACAGTTACCGTGTTCCCCTAAATTACCCTGTCCTCTATCTCTAATTAAACAGTCACTGTGTTCCCCTAAATTACCCTGTCCTCTATCTCTAATTACACAGTCACTGTGTTCACCTAAATTATCCTGTCCTTTATCTCTAATTACACAGTTACTGTGTTCCCCTAAATTACCCTGTCCTCTATCTCTAATTAAACAGTCACTGTGTTCACCTAAATTACCCTGTCCTTTATCTCTAATTACACAGTTACTGTGTTCCCCTAAATTACCCTGTCCTCTATCTCTAATTACACAGTTACTGTGTTCCCCTAAATTACCCTGTCCTCTATCTCTAATTACACAGTTACTGTGTTCCCCTATAGTTCCCGTTATTCGACTGATATGTAAACAATTGTTGTATTCCCCTAAAGTTTCCTTTATTCTATTTTAACTAAAGAGTTGCTGCCTTCCCCTAAATTTGCCTGTCATGTAATTTAATTAAACACTTTCTGTATTCCCTTGAATTCCCCTATTACCCGTCGTGTAAGCTCATGTTTTCCCCGAAAACCACCTCCAGCTGCCTTAACCCCATTCCCACTAAACAGCTGACCATCCAGTTTCTCTTCCTGGGCCCATGCTGTCTGATATTGTGAACGGTTCCCTCTGCTCTGTTACTGTCCCCCTACCTTTGACATCTGCCTCCATCACTTCCTCCTGACAAATCCACCCTTGATCCCCGCTGACTTTTGCAATCTACCGCCTCATCTCCAACATCATATTCCTGTCCAAAGTAATTGAACTTATTGTCGCCTCTCAAATTCGTGTCCATCTTTCCCGCAATCCTCTGTTTGAATTTCTCCAAACAAGTTTCTGCCTTTGCAGAGCACTTGAAACGGCCCTTATCGAAGTCACAAATTATATCCTCAGTGTCTGTGAACATGGTGCATTATCCCTCATCATTCTTCCCGTCTTTGACTCGGTTGACCCTACCATCCTTCTCCACGCCTCTCCTCCATTTTCCAGTTTTGTGGAACAGCCCTCGCCTGGTTCCACTCTTACCTATGCAGTCTGAGCCAGAGAATATCCTGCAATGGCTTATCTTCGCGCTCTCGCACCGTTACCTCTAACCCCAAAGGTTATACTCTTTGATCCTTCTATTTCGCATATACATGCTGCTCCTTGGCGACATCAGCCGGAAACACAACATCAGATTCCACGTGTATGCTGAAGACACACAACTCTACCACACCACCAACTCTCTTAACTCCTCCACTGTCTCTGTGTTGTCCAATAGCTTGTCTGCCCTCCATTCAAGGACGAGCCAAAATGTCCTCCTGTGCATCCTCCACTTTCTTCGGCTCACCATTAGCAGCCGTGCCTTTAGTTGTATAGGCTCCAAAGACTGGAATTGCCTCCCTGAAACTCTGCATTTCTCCTCTCCGTTAAGACTCTCCTTAAAACCTACCTCTGATCATGCTTTTGGTCACCTGTCCACGTGTCTCCTTCTTTGGCTCCTTAGCCGTTTGTGTCTGATTACGCTCATTGGAAGCGCCTTGGGGAGTTTTGTTAATTTAATTGGGCTATATAAATGAACGTTGTTGTAATAAGAAGTCAATGCTGGCCCGTCCCCTCAGCCAGATGCTTCTAGCTGGTTTGAGCCATTTATAATGAGAAGGTTGGGAGGGGGGACGTTGGGCTACAGTGATCAATAGATTATAATGAGCAGAGCATCATAGTCAGGTTTCTGTTTAACGGTGAACCCCAGCATATCGAAGGTGGGATATTCAGTGATGGTAACGCCTTTGAATGTCAAGGGGCGGTTGTTAAACTTTCTCTTGTTGGAGATGATCATTGCCTATCACTATTGTGGCGTGAACGTTTCTTGCCACTTATCAGGCCAAGCCTGAATGTCGTCCAGGTCTTGCTGCATGCGGGCATGGACTGCTTCATTATCTGAGGATTTATGAATGGAACTGAAAACAGTGTAATCATCAGTGAACATCCCCAATTCTGAGCTTATGATGGAGCAGCTGACGATTGTTGGGCCTAGGACATTAAGCTGAGGATCACCTGCAGCGATGTCATGGGGTTGTGATGATTGACGTCCAACCACCACAGTCATCTTCATTTGTGCTGGGTATTACTCCAGCCAGTGCAGACTTTACCACCTGATTCCCATTGACTTCTCTTTTACTAGGGCTCCTTGATGCCACATTCGGTCAAATGCTGCCTTGATGTCACGGGCAGTCACTCTCACCTCTCCTCTGGAATTCAGCTCTCTTGTCCGTGTTTGGACCAAGGCTGTAATGAGGTCAGTAGCCGAATGGTCCTTCCGGAACCCAAACTGAGCATTGGTGAGCAGGTTACTGGTAAGTAAGCGCCGCTTGATAGCACTGTCGATGACAACTTCCATCACTTTGCTGATCATTGAGCATAGACGGATTGGGCGGCAATTGGCCGGATTGGATTTGTCCTGCTTTTTGTGGAAAGGACATACTTGGGCACTTTTCCACATTGTCGAACAGATGCCAGTGTTGCAGCTGTAATGATACGAGTGTTGCAGCTGTAGTGGAACAGCTTGGCTAGAGGCGCAGCTAGTTCTGGAGCACAAGTCTTCAGCACGACAGCCGAGATGTTTTCGGGTAGAAGAGCATTTGCTGTATCCAGTGGGCTAAGCCGTTTCGTGATATCACGTGGAGTGAATCGAATTTGCTGAAGGGGAACCTCAAGAGGCTGCCGATATGGATCATCTACTCGACTGTTCTGGCTGAAGATGGTTGCAAACGCATCAGCCTTGTCTTTTGCCCTCACGTGCTGGGCTCTGCCATTATTGAGGATGGGGATAATAATGGAGCCTCCTCCTCCCGTTAATTGTTTAATGGTCCACCAACATTCACGACTGGATGTGGCAGGACTGCAGAGCTTTCATCTGATTCGTTGATTGTGGGATCGCTTAGCTCTGATTATAGCATGCTGCTTCCACTCTTTAGCCTGCATGTACCTGTGTTGCAGCTCCCCAGTTTGGCAACCCATTTTTAGGTACGCCTGCTGTTTCACCTCTCATACTCTTCTGCACTCCTTATTGGACCAGGTTTGGTACCCTGGCTCGAAGGTAATGGGAAATTGAGGGATATGCCGGGCCATGAGGTTACAGATTGTGGTGGAATACAATTCTGCTGCTGCTCATGGCCCACAGCGCCTCATGGATGCTCAGTTTTGAATTGCTAGATCTATTCTGAATTTTTCATATAGCACGGTGGTAGTGCCACACAACACGATGGAGGGTGTCCTCAGTGTGAAGACGGGACTTCATCTCCACAATAACATTGCGGTGGTCAGTGCAACCACTGCTATCAAGGACTGCTGCATCTGCGACTGGTCGATTTGTCAGGACGAGGTCAAGTAGATTTTTCCCTCGTGTTGGTTCTCTCACCACCTGCTGCCGGCACAGACTGGCAGCAATGTCCTTCAGGACTCGGCCAGTAGTGGTGCTACAGATCCAGTCTTGGTGGTGGACATTGAAGACCCCCACCCAGTGTATATTCTGTGCCTTTTCTACTCTCAGTGCTTCTTCCAAGTGGTGCTCAACATGGTGGGGCACTGACTCCTCAGTATGGGCGGTAGGTGGTAATCAGCAGGCGGGTTCCTTGCCCATGCTTGACCTGAAGCCATGAGACTTCATGGGGTTCCCAGTCAATGTTGAGGACTCCCAGGTACAAGCCTTCCCGAATGTATACCACTGTGCCCCCACCTCTGGTGGGACTGGACATATCCAGGGATGGTGATGGAGGAGTCTGGGACATTGGCTGAAAGTTATGATTCTGTGAGTATGACTATGTCACGCTGTTGCTTGACTAGTCTGTGGGACAGCTCTCCCAATTTTGGCAAAAGTCCCTAATGTTCGTGAGGAGGACTTGGCAGGTTCGACTGGGCTGGGTATGGCAGTGCTGAGGTCCATGCCAGGAGTTCCGTCCGGTTTTATTCTTATTCGGAGCGGTTTGGTTCAACTGAGTGACTTGCTACTCCATTTCAGAGGCCCCTTCAGAGTCAAGCACATTGCAGTGGGTCTGGAGTCACATATCAGCCAGACCAGGTAAGGTCAGCAGATTTCCTTCCCTAAAAGACATTATTGAACCAGATGGGGTTTTACGACAAACTGATAGTTTCATGATCACCAATACTGATACTAGCTTTTTATTCCAGACTTTTATTTAATTAACTGAATTTAAATTCCTCAGCTACCGTGGGGGGATGTGAACTCACGTCTCCAGATCATTATCCCAGGCCTCTGGAATACTAGCCCATTAACATAAACACTATACCACCGTGCACTCATGGGAGCCCAGAGTTAGAAATCGCATCATGTTATTGTCTCACTTTCGAAAGTCCTACTGCCGGTCAGTTTTAGCTCAGTTCCTGTTCAGAGACACACTGATGGAGGTACATCTCATAGAGCTGTGCCTGCAACAAAGAAAGGAGTATTCCCGTGTTAATAAAGGAAATTCGAGAATGAATTGCATCAAAACAGGAATGTCTGGTGAAAATAATTAGCGAGAGACAGATATGCAAATACAGAAGGTAAATACAGGGCATGTAAAAGGCAAATGTAATGCAAATGTAAATATAGAGAAGAATCTAGGTAGAGTGTTATGATCAGAGAGAGGACAGGAAGACAGGGAAATTTCACCTTTTTCTCAACCACAACACATTGGACATAGTCACGGTTTGCCTCTAGTTTCTTTTTCTCCTTCCTCGATAGGGTCGTTTTGGTGCTGAAAAATGGAGGCAGAAATTCAGTACAGCCCAGGATACCATGTATTGATGAGCCGTTTTCTCGTCTCCTCAGTCACAATCTAACATTATTGTACATCTGGCAAACTGCACCTGCAGAAATCTTCCTCCCTGGTTAAATGCCTACCCCTCTATTGATGAGAGTCTCCTTCAATCTCTCTCTCTCTCTCTTTCGCTGTATCTCGCTGTCTCTCGCTGCCTCTCTCTTCCCTCTATCTTTGGTTCAATCTCTCTTTCTGTCTCTTTCTTTTTCCCTGTCGCTCTCTTGGTCTCCTCACTCTCTTTTTCTGTCTCTGTCTTTCACCTCTCTCTCTCTCTCTCTGCTTCGTTATATCTTTGTCCCCATGTTTCGCCTGTATATCTTATAAGCCCCCTCTCTCTGTTTCTTTCTCTCCTTGTCTCTGTTTGTTCCCTTACGTCTCGCTGTGTGTTTGTAGATGTCTTTATCTCTTTCTGACATTACCCAGCTTTCTTCATCTGTTACTGCTTCTGTCCCTATATCTGACTCTTTCAGTCTCCCTAGCCTTATCCCTTTACGTCGCCTTCCCTTTGTTTTTGTTCCACTGCATCTCCCGCTGTCAGAGTAACATTTACCTGGAATAGCACTTTGAAAGGAACATCGAAACGAACATGAATCCGATCAGCATAATCAGTGCCAGAAGGTAACTGTCTCCGGTTAACCAGTTCCAGGTTCTAGATACACACCACTAGCCAGAAGAGAAGAGGAGCAAAGTGTCACATTGAGCTGGTATGTAATAAAGGGGAAGTAAAACTCTCACATTGCAATCTTTTTTTCATTCACGTTTATGGTAAAAAGATATGACGGTCCATTGCAGGTCAGATTGAACTTCTCTTGATAAAATAACGCGCTGGCCCCTGTTACAAGACAATAACTTTCAGTTCTTGAGAAATCTAGGGGAAAGTCAAAGGCCTAAGCAGCTGAGATCAACATAGCTAAAAATTAGCATGTCAAGTGGGCATCAAAGCAAATATGATTTCCAATCTTAAATTGCAAGAATTAAAGTGACCAGAGAAGTGGAACAACCTCATTATTTCTCTGAAATATATAACGTTCTTCTCGACCACCACCTCATTCTGTGCCCAGAGAAAATGCCAACATCTTATGTGCAAAGCAAGACTAAGATCCGAAAAAACTCCAGCTACACCTACCATCAACTGCCATCAGGTTAGGTACAGTAGGAGTTTGACACACAGTAAACCTCCCACTACATTGTCCCATCAAACACACATAGGGCAGGTACAACACGGGTTAGATACAAAGTAAAGCTCCCTCTACACTATCCCATCAAACACACATAGGGCAGGTACAGCACGGGTTAGATACAAAGTAAAGCTCCCTCTACAATGTCCCATTTAATATTTCCAGGACAGGTACGGCACTGGTCAGATACAGCGCAGAACTCCCTCTACAATATCCCATCAAAAGCACACATCAACTACCGTCAGGTTATAGACAGTAAGGTTTAGATAAAGCAAGCGTCAGATACAGAGTAAAGCTCCATCTATACTGTTCCATAAAACACGCCAAGAGAAGGTACAGCAATGGTTATATACGGAGTAAAGCACCTGCTACACTATCCCATCCAACACTCCCAGGGAAGGTGCAGCATGCATCACATACAGAAAAAAACTTCCTGTACAATGCCCAATCAAACACTCAAATTAACTAACATGAGGTAAAGTACAGTATGGTTCAGATAAAACATGCGTCAGATACAGAGTAAGGCTCCATCTGCACTGTCCCATTGAACAATCCCTGGGCAGGTACAGCACAGGTTAGATACAGTTTGAAGCTTTCGCTACTATTTCCCATTAAAACCTCCCAGGGCAGGTATAGCACAGGTTAGATACAGAGTAAAGCTCCATTTATACTGTCCCATTAAACACTCACAGGGCAGGTACAGCACAGGTTAGATACAGTTTGCAGTTTTCGCTACAATGTCCCATCAAAACCTCCCAGGGAAGGTATAGCACGGGTTAGATACAGAGTAAAGCTCTTTATACACTGTTCCATAAACCTCTCCTAGGTTTGGGAGAATACGGGTTCGATACACAGTAAAGGACCCTCTGTATTTTCTCCTCAAAGACACAAGGGGCAGGTACAGATTGGGATATGGAATAGTGATCCATCTATGCAGTCCAATCAAACAAATAGACGCCTAACACTGGCAGATATTCATTGGTGAGACTCAGGATATTAAAAGAGAGTCATACCGCCCAGATCAGCGAAATGTGGGCCAAGTCCTCTCCCATTATATCGGCGAGGCTTTCTCTTGATGTGTTGGAAATTATGAAACTTGTCAGCAGTGAGAGTGGTGCCAGGTATGTCAAGGAGCTGAAGAACATGCGCTTGATCCAGGCTTTCCTGTTCTGAGATGCCTGTTCACTGAAATGGAATCAGAATCATTGTCTTCAGTAACTGGTGGAAAACAGCTTCCACAAGTCCACCAAATCAGTGTAATAATGGAAACTCAGCACCGCAGGACACCAGGAATCAACAACAGTGATCCGAAGCTGGGTCATTTCTTAATATATGAGATCAGCTATCATTACCATACATTCATCTCAATTAGACTCCATGGGGGTAATTTTAACTTTGGGCGCGGGTGCAAAATGGGCGTTATTGAATTGGGCGCCATTTTATGCCACGCCCAATTCTCCCTTCGATTCAATTCATGGTGTATATTGGGCGGATAATTCTATATCGTCCATTTTACACCATCACACAATGTTATAATTACCCACCACCGCATACTTTATTCCTGATCGGTCCTACCCTCTCTAATTAATTGATTAATTGTGTGTATTTATAAAAGCCCTTACTATTTGCTGTTATGCTACCTGTTGTCAGCTTAATACCCCATTTTAAACCTTCCATTCTCAAGTTTGAAAACGCCATTAAACTTTTACATTCCACGTGATTATATTTAACACTATTAGCCCCAAACTTCATCAGACCCCTTCATTTGAAGTTTCACATTGTGGGTAATTTTAACTCTGGGCGATAGTGTTCAATGGGTGATGTCCATTTATCCGCCCATAATAGGCCCGTTCGATTTTCCTTGCCCTGGGAGTAATTCTGGCTGTGTGCTATGGTGTAAAACGTGTGATAGTGAATCGGCAGCCGGTTTGACATCTCTCCCGAATGACTTTAATTGAAAGGAACATTTTGTGAGATTTATCACGAGCGGTCCAACCGATATCATCCGTTTTACATTATTGCCCAGAGTTAAAATGGCCAACATTCTGAGGCGCCCCATCTCCCAACATGTGTGGTCACTATTTCCAAGTTTCTCTCCTACTCTCAATGTAGTTATTTACCCGACATAAATCACCAGAACTTAAGCAAGCGATGTTTCTTTCCTTGTTGCATTGAAACATGCTGATCTGACAAGCAGTCCCGGATCCATTCTAATATGTGTTCTCCACTTTGACCACGCATATTCAGTTTATTCCTGTTTAACTTGGGATATATAAAACCTCCCAATATGTTTAAGCTCTTGTTCTTACATTATCCTTTGAACTGGCTGCAGTTCTCCCCTTCTATCACATACGCTTAACGTTCTGTTATGATAGCAAAATACTGCGGATGCTGGAAATCCGAAATAACAACAGAAAACGCTGGAAAAACTCAGCAGGCCAGGCAGCATCCGTGGAGAGAGAAAGAGAGTTAACGTTTCAGGTCGATGACCTTTCATCAGAACTGGGAAGAGCCGGAAATCAAATAGATTTAAGGCCATAACGTTCTGTTATGTCCATCGAGAATTGTAATTTGGCCCTTCCTAATCCTTAACCCTGTCCAAGTGAATTCTTTCTCATTGCAACATCTGTGATGCCATTGTTTCCTAGCGCTGTAATATAATGATTCACTAACACTGCCACTCCAGCACCTTTTGCTGCTCCTTTCTCTCATGAAAGCAGCAACAACTTGCATTTATATAGCGCCTTTAACGTAGTACAACGTCCCGAGGCGCTTCACAGGAACGTAATAAGATACAATTGGCACGGAGCCGAAGAAGGATACATTAGGATATGTGATCAAAAGCTTAATGAAAGAGGTAGGTTTTAAGGATTGTATTATAGGAAGAGAGATTTGGAGAAGTAGAGAGGTTCAGGGAAGTATTTCCAGAGCTTAGGGCCTAGGCAGCTGAAGGCACAGCTACCAATGGTTGGGCGACGGAAGTCGGGGATGCACAAGAGGGCAGAGTTGGAGGAACGCAGAATTCTCAGACGGTTGTCGGTCTTTAGAAAGTTACAGAATAAGGATTAGCGAGTCCATGGAGAGATTTCAACAGGAGGATGAGCATTTTAAAATCGAAGTGTTGCTGAACAAGGGGGTAATATATGTCAGCGCTCACAGGGGAGATGGGTGCACGGGACTTGGTGCAAGTTAAGATAGGGGCCGCAGAGTTTACTATGAGCTCAAGATTATCACGGGTGAAAGAAGGGCGAGCGGCCAGGAGAGCACTGGAATAGGCGAGTCCACTCTCGTGGTAACAATAGCAGGATGAGGGTTTCAGCAGCAGATGGGCAGAGGCAAGGACGAAACCTCGGATATTAAGTTCCAAGGCCAGTCCAAAACTAAGAAATGTTCCAACTACAGCAACATTCTATTCTCCATTAATATTATAGCTTCCAACTTCAACTCTGTTTAGCACTCTTTGTGCATCCACACACATATCCTTCAATCCTGACTGAAGGTTCCGTGTGCTGCTCGCGTCAATTCCCTTCCATGGAAAATTATTCCAGGATCTCACTTCACTTCGGATAAAACGGGTCATTCGATTTGTGTTCTTGCTCCTAACTCCCCGATTCTACATTTCCTGCTTGGTATAGAAACATAGAAACATAGAATATAGGAGCAAGAGTAGGCCATTCGGTCCCTCGAGCCTGCTCCACCAATTAATTAGATCATGGCTGATCATCCCAATCAGTACCCAGTCCCTGCTTTCTCCCCATATCTCTTGATCCCTTTAGCCTTAAGAAATATATCGAAATCCATCTTGAATATATTTAATGAATTGGCTTCAACTACCTTCTGTTGTATAGAATTCCACAGGTACACCACTCTCTGGGTGAAGAAATTCCTCCTCATCTCAGTCCTAAATGGCTTGCCACTTATCTTTAGACTGTGGCCCCTGTTTCTGGATTCCCCCGCCATCGGGAAAATCCTTCCTGTGTCTAGTCTGTCCAGTCACGTTAGAATTTTAGAAGTTAAAAATGAGATCCCCTCTCATTCGTCTAAACTTTAGCGAATACAAGCCCCATCGTCCCAATCTCTCTTCATACGTCATTCCTGCCATCCCAGGTGTCAGTCTGGTGAATCCTCGCTGCACTTCCTACCTGGCAAGAACATCCTTCCTCAGATAAGCCGACCAAAACTGCACACAATACTCAAGGTGTGGTCTCACCAAGGCCCTGTACAACTGCAGCAAGACATCCTTGCTCCTGTACTCGAATCCTCTCGCTATCAAGGCCAACATACCATTTGCCTTCTTAACCGCCTGCTGCACCTGCATGCTTACCTTCAACGACTGGTGCACAAGGACTCCCAGGTCTCCTTGCACTTCCCCTTTTCCCAATCTATTGCCGTTCAGATAATAATCTGCCTTCCTGTTTTTGCCACCAAAGTGGATAACCTCGCATTTATCCGCATTATACTGCATCTGCCATGCATCTGCCCAATCACCCAACTGGTCCAAATCATACAGGAGCTTCGTTGCATCCTCCTCACAACACACACGCCCACCCAGCTTTGTGTCGTCTGCAAACTTGGAGATATTAGATCAAGTTCCATCGTCTAGATCATTAATATATATTGTGAATAACTGGGGTCCTAGCACCGATCCCTGCGGTACCCCACTAGTCACTGCATGCCACTCGGAAAAAGACTCGTTTATTCCAACTCTTTGCTTCCTGTCTGCCAACCAGTTCTCTATCCAAGTCAGTACCTTGCCCCCAACCCCATGTGCTTTAACTTTGCACGCTAATCTCTTATATGGGACCTTATCGAAAGCCTTCTGAAAGTCCAAATAAACCACATCAACTGGTTCTCCCTTATCTATTCTACCAGTTACATCCTCAAAAAATTCCAGTAGATTAGTCAAGCATGATTTACTTTTTGTAAATCCATGTTGACTTTGTCCGATCTTGTCACTGTTTTCCAAGTGCTCTGCTATTACATCTTTTCTAATGGACTCTAGCATTTTCCCCACTACCGATGTCACCCACCTTTTTTAAATAGTGGTTTTACATTAGCTACCCTCCAATCCATGGGAACTGTTCCAGAGATTATAGAATTTTGGAAGATGACCAGCAATGCATCTACTAATTCTAGGGCCACTTTGTTAAGTACCGTAGGATGTAGATTATCAGGACCTGGTGATTTATCGGCCTTCAGTCCCGTCAATTTCCCGAACACAATTTCCAGACAAATACTGATTTCATTCAGTTCTTCCCTCTCATTAGACCCTATGTTCCCCGACATCTCTGGGAGGTTATTTGTGTCCTCCTTTATGAAGACATAAAAAAAGGTATGTATTTAATTGGTCAGCCATTTCTTTGTTCCCCATTATAAATTCCCCTGATTCTGACTGCAAGGGACCTACGTTTGACTTCACCAATCTTTTTCTCTTCACATATCTATTGAAGCTTTTACAGTCAGTTTTTATTTTCCCAGCAAGCTTACTCTCATACTCTATTTTCCCCCTCTTAATTAATCCCTTTGTCATCCTTTGCTGAATCCTAAACTGCTCCCATCCTCAGGTTTGCTGTATTTTCTGGCCAATTTATATGTCCTCTCCTTGGATCTTATGCTATCCCTAATTACCCTTGTTAGTCACGGTTGAGTGACCTTTTTTGTTTTATTTTTATGCCAAACAGGGATGAACAAATTCTGTAGTTCATCCTTGTGATCATTAAATGTTTGCCATTGCCTATCCACCGTCAACCCTTTAAGTAACGTTCCCCAATCCATCCTAGCCAATTCGCGCCTCATACCATCAACGTTTCCTTTATTTAAATTCAGGACCCAAGTCTCTGAGCCAAGTATTATGAACAGTTCACAATAATCTTTGTCAACTACCCCATTAAATTGAAATCTTGGATAAGATCATCTTGAAGTATAATAGCTGCTGGAGAAAATAAGTCCAATTTTCCTATCAAAATATTCATAATATAATAACAACAGCTTATATTTGTATTGTGCATTTAATGTAGTAAAACGTCCCAAGGCGCATCAAACAGAATTTGACACCGAGCCACATAAGGAGATAATAGGGCCGATGAAAAGAGGTCGTTTTTAACGAGCCTCTTGAAGGAGGAAAGAGAAGTAAAGAGGTGGCGAGGCTTAAAGAGGGAATTTCAAACCTTAGAGCCTCGGCAGCTGAAGGCAGGGCCGCCAATCGTGGAGCGATTAAAATCGGAGATGTGCAAGAAGCCAGAATTAGAGGAGCTGAGAAAGGAATATCGAGCCCAGTCTCTTTGTCCCGATGCCCTCTTCAGTTATAATACTTTATCTGTTACCATTTCTGACAATGTTGTTAATTCCCAGCCTTGTTTGCCCAGTCTTACTGCACCTGTCCTGAACACAACTCACACTAAAGCCTCACCTGCTCTCCTCGAGCTGGCACCTGGTGGTGCGGATGATCAGCTCGCAGTCCTTCTCCAACTGGTCCAGCGTCTTCTGAACTCTCCGGTTTACCGTCTTTTCTATTGTCGTGCACACGTCTTGGATCTGATTGACGCAACGTGTTGGCTGCCAGTCCAAAAGACACAAACAGACATAGGAACTACCAACTGATAAATTAGAGGCATCTCATTCCGAAGGACACACTGTGCATTCTCTTATCCACATCGATGGATAACTGATCATTCTGCGATCTCTCTACCTCCAGGCTGTATTTAACTGAGAATTCGGGGCGCTGTTTCTGACACGAACACAATGGGGTTCATTTTAACTGTGTCCAATAGTGGGAAACTGGCGATATCGGATCGATATCGGATAACTGCAACGGAAAGGAAATCGGGCGATTTGTATAGGACGGTCGATCCGCTATCGCCCGTTTAACTCTATCACTAACAGATAAAATTACCCTTAAGGACCCCAGAAACCAGAAGTTCCTTGCCCTCGTGACTATTCGTTTCGCGATAGAAAACACAGGCTTTTGAAACCCAAACCTGACGATGATTGACGATTATAATTCTGCTCTACTGCTCTTTTCAACATTCATCTGCTCCTTGTGCCTTTTACCAGGATGTTCAATAAAGGGAGTGATGTTAGGTATTAGAATACACAAACAAACACAGGAAAAAGTCTGATAATTGTCCTCTGATCCCTATACTCATCCCAAGCAGTCACGTTGTAGCCCATTAAGAATATCAACCTCCCACCAGCCGCCCCAAACCCCCACCATCCGCCTCCCAGTCATACGGTCTTTTGCGAGAGGTAAACACAGAGAAAAGAACAGTTGTAAATTGAGGAAAAACTCGGGGCTATTGTTTTCGACCCTCTGAGGTAATCGAGCAAAGCTACAGGAGGGTACAATAACCATGAGTCCTCCAGCTAGCCCGTGACTTACCAATAACAGAACTGTACCGCTAACTCAGTAACTCGTTTTGCTCCGATTGGACTGTGATGAATCTACATTCACTGCATGTCTCAGTGATCTGCTCCAGAGTTTGAGGACTCTGGGCCCGAATGCCTAACCTAACACTTTGTCGCCGTGGTTTATACTCACTGTCCCTAGTTCTCCCAGGGATCTAGTAACTCATACAACTGAGCAGAATTTAATCTCCTCAACGATTTACAGCCCTCAAAGATATCTTCACCGATCTAACATTTCTCTTCTGAAAATCAGCTCAATTTATGAAGCCTATCCCAATAATAAAGTGCCCTTTGAATGGATATCGCTGTGATCGCTCTCCTCCTGCACCCTCACTATCTATGCCTACCAAAATGATCTGCAATATCCCAAGTGGAACCATGTCAAAGCCTCGTTAGAGTGTTTTTAATTTATATTGTACTATTGCAGCAATACAACCTAAATCTATATTTACCTCCCCAATGTCCTTGTAACACTGCTTGTGGATCGTCAATGATTTACTGGTTATGACACCATGTTTCCTCCCTGCCTGTCAGCCATTAACCGGTCCCGCTACATTGTCTACACATTCCTGGAGTTTTTCATATAAAAATTATCCAGCCTACACTGATACACATTGAAGGATATCTGTGACACTGGGACCATTCCCTAAATCGGCCTTTCTTCGACCCACTACTAACCGCTGCACTCCCGACAAAATGCAGCTGCTGTATGTACGGTCCACAGGATGTACTGCAGCAACTCTCCGAGGTTTCTTCGACAACACTTTCCTCCTCCGTGAACTCGACCGCGAATAAAAACAAGAGCAGCAGAATAATGGGAACACCAACATCCGCAATTTACCCTCCAAGCTACACTTCATCCTCACAGGGACATATACCGCCATTTATTCACCGGATTGGGTCAATATCGTGAAATTCCTCTCCTGACGCCACCCTGGGAGCACCAGCATCAAAAGGCCTTCAGTGATTCAAAGAGAATGCCCGACATCGCCTCAAGGCATCTTGCGGGTTGGGGGGAGGCAATAAAAGCTATTTATCCAGAACCACCCGTATGTTGAGAACAACTAAAGGGAAAATTATTACAATTGGTAACACCAACGCACAAATATTTTGATAGGGAGGCCTGTTAACATTGCATCATCTCATTCAAATCACTTATGAAGTTGGTTAACAGCAGTCACCCAACAAGGAGCACCGCGTGACTGAAATTGTTATCTAGCTGCAGGTGGATTTACCCCATTGATGAAGGCAGTTTGTCAGCCTTTTTCTTACTCATTCCTGGGATGTGGGCGTTGCTGGAAAGGCCGGCACTTATTGCCCAACCCTAATTGCCCTTGAGAAGGTGGTGGTCAGCCGCCTTCTTGAACCGCTACAGTATTATTGTTTCTCGTTGCGGTTTGCTAAAGCAGTTAAGAGTCAACCACATTGCCGTGGGTCTGGAGTCACATATAGGCCAGACCAGGTAAGGACGGCAGCTTTCCTTCCCTAAAGGACATTAGTGAAACAGATGGGATTTTACGACAATCCGATAGTTTCAGTGGTTACAATTACTGCTACTAGCTTTTTATTTCAGCTTTATTTAATTAGCTGATTTTAAATTCCCCACCTGCTGTGGTGGGATTCTGAACTCACGTCTCTGTATCATTAGTCCAGCTGTCTTGGAATTCTAGTCCAGTAACATAACCACTATGCTACCTGTTCCTTATCCAACATGCACATTGGAAGCCGCGCGTGCTGCATCTACAGGGCGTTGTTTCTGTGAGCTCTTTACATTCCTGATTAACTTTGAGGAAACACTGCCCTACCTTGTTGGGATCTGGGATGTAGATGGTCGGCATATCAAAGCCACATTTGTTCAGCCCGGGTCTCTTGCACAGCTCTTGTACTATCTGCATCATCACTCTCTGAGGAATGACACAAACATATTCCACTATAAATCTCAGCACATGTCCGGACATCAGTAAACAACACCCCATCAGAAATAAATAAATCCTACTGTTATAGAACATTTCAAATCCACAGAAAGTCCCGAACCACTTCACAGTTAATCAACTGCAGAAGTACAGTCATTGTTATTGTCAGGCAAACGCAGCAACAAAGCAATTTCCTGCAAACGGTATTGAGATAAATGACCACTTAAGTTATTTTTAGTGGCGTTGATTAAGGAATGAATATTCGCCAATATCACTACCTTCTTCAAATAGTGCCAGAGTAGTTTTTACGTTCACCTGAACAAGAAGAAGAGGCTTCAGTTTAACATCTGATCCAAAAGATGATCGCTCCCACATGGCAGTACTCGCCGAGCACTGCACTGGGCGTCAGCCTAGATTATGGACATAACTTCTAGAATGAGTCATGAACCGGTGGTCTTCTGATTCCGTGGCGAGTGTTTCGGAATAAATGAGAGCCGCCTGTGCAATATGTGATATATTGGTAAAGGTAATCAGTGCACTGCTCCGCTATCGACCTCAAAATGCTACTTTGGATCTGTAAAATTGGTATTTCATCTTAAGTCAATGATTTACAAAGACTATACTTATAACGTGGAACAAAGCAGGTCATTCTGGAGACGCAAAGCAGCTTCAAAAATAAATAGATTAGGAAACACAGTTTGCTGATTCAGATCATTTATTTCGATAGAGGCATTGAACCCAAAATAAGCTTTTTGTTTCCTATTTCACACCCTATTAGGAATCATTGCTTTTGCTGCTTTATGTTGCTGTGAATGGGGGGATAATTGGACGATCTAACTGCTGATGAAGGAGTAGAAGTAGCAAAATCTGCGTTATAAGCTTTCATGCATTACATTCTGCCCCCAAGTTTCATATCTCTGAGTGTCTTTACGGGATCACTTTGTAAATTTGCTCTCGCAGTGTAGCTGCATTTGTTGCCCATCCTGGGTTGCGATGGGGGCATTAAGATTTAGCACGTCGGAGTATATTTTGAATATGTGCGATAGTGTAAAACCGGTGATTTTTTACTTCCATTGAATTCAACGAAACTCAAAATCGGGGGAGATTAACGACATTCGGACGACGCGCTATTACACATTTTACTGTATCGTACAAAGTCGAAATCTACCCGGAATTGGAGTTATGTGTAATCCAAACCAGGTAGATGGGGGAGGTTTCTTTCCCTAAAGGACATTATGGCACCAGTTGAGTTTATAGAACAATCTTGAGGTTGAGATAAATGACCAGTTAATCTGTCCTTTTCGTGGCTTTAATTAAGGAATGAAGGTTAGCTGAAACTACAAGATTCATCAAATCCTGAGAGGGGATCCATTACCTCCTTCTGAACTTCAGTAACATTCACCATAATTTCCTTTGGCCCCAGTCCAGAAATTATCATATTTTATTGAATTCAATGGCACATCTTGCTGTGGTTGGTGTTTAAATCCCGACATTTGGATTGCTAGTGCGAGACAACCAGACCCCCAATCTGTCCCATAGAGTCCAGCCTGCTATCTGTATTGTGCGACCTCCATTGCGCTCCAATCATTCTTTTAAATGCGTTGTTCATCTGATCCCAGAGCTCTGTTACTATACTTTGTGTTCATAGCTCTTCGCAAATGCTGCCCGTGCCGTCAATCCTGTCCAGGTGCACAGTCAGGATGGTGTACAGTTAGTGATAAGGGGTGAAAACCCTCTCAAAACCTTTTACCTTGGATATTAGGATCTGGAAACTTGCTCCATTACCGTGCAAACCATTCCAACGCTGGATTCAAATCACGTTGTCAGATATTGCTACAGACAGCTATTGGCAAGTGTTAATCCTTTTATTATCTACGACCTATTCAAAACCTTATGCCTGCGTGCACTTCCTGTCTACAAAACCTAACTTCCTGTTGCCACATTCTCCATTTAAACATTCCTTGGTCCAAGTTTATACTTGAAACTGCAGAACCACCTGTAACTATGCCCCGCCTGTGGTGGCGCTGTAGCGTCTCACATTTACGTCACCCCGCTCGTTAGCATCTCCGGCAGAAAACGTACAAGAAGCGTCAACAAAATCAACTTTCCAAATTGCAGTAAGCTTTACTATTTAATTATAAATAACAATATCAAATCAAGGAATTATATCACAATAAGGACAACATGTATGACTTTCAATTGCGGAACCCTTATTCAATTAATGAGTTGGGTGGGTCTTTTTAAGAGTACACTCATTCAAAAGGAACACCTCAATGTGTGTGGGAGGAGAGATTCGGGGTGATGTTTATAAAGAACCTCATTGTACGCATCGATTCCACATCGCATCTGCCTTTTATTAATTGGCCGCACTTTTCACTGGGCACCGTGATCAAATCACTGAATTTGCAAATCCAGCCACGAAGGGGACTCTCAGTTGCAATAAAGTGAACTTTCTCTGTACCTGTCTGTCACTCTCATGACCAGCCTCATCGGCTTTGCTCAGGTAGAACTTCAGTTTATCGCCATGTTTTTCGTTTAGCTTTTCCACCAAGTTCAGGGTCCGTTTACACAGGGCCTGACCCATCGGGTCAAAGAAGACAAAGATCAGATCGGCCTGTTCACCTGCAGACAGAAAACGAGTGAACAATTCGGAAACTTACACGGTGTTAGGAGTGTCTCAATAATGCCCAATAAATGACCACAATGGATGGGTGAGTGCTCTGAAAGTGGCGGGGCTGAAGCCTATGACGGTACAAACTTGCTTCACCTACTCTCAGCCGGGGTGAACTGGACGCTGCAACTTTACTGAGTGGGCCCTGGGTCAGTGAGGGCCACTCAGCGACTGACTCCCATCGTTCATCCCTGGCTGTTTACTCCTTGCGCGTGCGGGTAAGGTGAGAGGAGCGAATGGGCTCCATTGTATCAGGTTGCAGCAAAGGAAGGCCAGCCCACGCACAGTGTCTTGGCTCAAATATGGAGAGTCTCTAATCACACCAGGTACCAGAGGGCACCCACGCCCGTGGAACAAAACCCGGCAAGAGTTATTCTCCAGAATGGAGAAAGCAGCCAAAAAGGGAAACAAAGAAGGCTCCGTTCATGAAGTGGGTGGTAGTGAAGTGGTCGTGGTACTGGACTAGAAACCCAGAGGTTGTGAATTGAAATCTCACCATGGTGAGTTCTGCAACAGAATGAAATAATTTGGTACCAAAAAAATGACCATGGAGGCTGCTGGATTATTATAACAAACACTCACTAACATCACTTCGGAGATGCCTACCCGGTCTGGACTACATGTGACTCCAGTCCCACACTATGTGGTGAGACAGGCTCCGCTATACTGCAGGACACTCTGAGTGACAAGCTATCGCATTCTTTATTGGGAGATGAGGGGTAGTCTGTCGTTGGTCGGCAGTGCGCTTCCGACTTCATTTCACAGGCCCTGCAGAACAAGGCAGGCTCACCACCTGGCTGAGCAATCAGCAGACCGTTTACCGGCGACCGGTGTTGGATCTACCCTACCCGGTGTGGATTCCTGAGTGGATGTGGACTATGGAGAGTGAGTCGGATTGCAAACCAGGTAAAAAGCGAAACACTACCTGAGTGGATTTTCAAATCCAGAAATCATGAAATGTAATATGGCCAACAGACGCTTAACAAGCTCATTTAAAATGTCGCCTCGCCTCCCACTTCCTGTCGCACTGAGTTTTGGTCGCCCATCACTCCCATCTTCACTGACCTAACTTGTTTCCTTATTCTCCAGAGTCAGTGGGCTAGGAATTTCTCTCGGGCGGTGGCGCAAAGCGAGCGGTATCGGATCGGCCGCCCGTTTTACGCAGCGCCTGATATTCAGTTGACTGCAATAGAACTGAATATCAGGCACGGCGAACAATGGGCGGCCGATCCGATACCGCTCGTTTTTCGCCACCGCCCGATCCGAATTTCTAGGCCAAAGAATGTAAAATCCTCATCCTCGCCCACAGTTTGCTCTGCAGCCTTTACCCCACTCCTATTATCAAATTCTTTATCACTCACTGAAACTCTCCCATTAAACATCTCGCTTGGCGATCCACCTTTAAACAGCTTATTTAATCTAATATTTAAATAGAAGTCTTTATTCGGTTTCTGAACCCTATAACTGTTATCCATTCTTGTCTTTTCCTTTATCACTTGATTTATTTTTCTCTAACCTCGGTGAAGCGCCATTCGACATTTTCTGTCTAAAGCCGCTGTACAAATGGAACCTTCTGTCATTCTGGTTAATACTGTTCCTGAACAAAGTTCTTCTTGTTTCCCATTAATTATTAGCTCTTTACGGGGAAGGCTGGACGTAGGTTCATTTCTGAACACAGATACAACGAAATAACTTAGAACAAGAACATCCCTTGCTCATTGGTGTCCAGGCTCCCAGGTATCCCTCGGGGCTCTCCATGTTTCCTTTGTCATCCGATTTCCCGCATACATTGGGTTAGGTACGGCAGTGTAGTGTTTAACTTGCTGGACTAGAAATCGAGCAAAACATGCATTCAAATCCTACCACAGAAAATAAGAATTTGATTCCTTTTTTTTAAACAACCTGGAAAGAAAACGCTGATATTAGTAAACCTGAGTATAAGGCTGGCGGATTGTCATAAACAACTAACTGGTTTATTAAAGCCGTTTAGGGAAGTCAAACTGTCATCCTTACCCGATCTGGCATACACGTGACTCCAGTCCCTCAGCAGTAGGTTTGACAACTCGCCTCTGAAGTAAACTTGGGGCGGCTTAGTTACATCACAGAAAATATACCACCAATTCAAGAAGAAATTCCCCCACCACATTTTCAGGAGAACTAAGGATAGGCGATCAATGCCAAGGTTGCCAGTGACGCTGACATCCCGAGAATGAATATAAAACCAAATTATAGAAATCTGCCAGATTTTGATATTGAAGTGTGTTGACAGCAACTTCCAAATGATCGAGCACTGGTGTGTTTCTCACGGTGCGGGTTGATCTCTTACCCAGCCAGATAAGCGCTTTATCAACATCAAACTCATAGGTCATGTCTCCATCCACAAGCCCTGGGGTATCGATAAAGGTCACCAGGTTAAACTGCTTCTGTTTGGAGGTGCTGATCTCGGTGGCCAGGTAGTCTGCCAATCCTGTGGGAGCACAGAACGAGCAGTGAGCAGGAGCAGAAGTTGTTCCAGAATTCCAGGTTCAGCTGCGGGAATAGTACTTTCCAGATCATGTTGGTGTGTTTGTAAGTCGCGAAAGGCTTTCTTTATTCATCAACCTCCCTTGATAGTAAATTAATTTGAATTCCAAAATAGATTTAATGATAATATCCCGCAATGGAATTGAAGAGATGGCTATATCATAAATATTACAAAAAAATGTCTTATGTCTGTGTACAATTCCTGTCTGCAACTTTTCTAAAGTCATGTTTATGTCACACATTTCAATCAACATTTTACAAATTATAAATTTTTGTGTCCATTTTATAATAGAAACTGAATGGGAACATTATGCTGTAATTCCACTCTCCTGTCAGTGGCGGTGCTGTGGTACCTCAGTTTTTTATCTTTCAGCTCATCAACCTTTATGCACAGAAGAACGTATACTTCACCGACCTCTACTTCTCTGCTTCGCAAATTGTTCGATGTTTCATTCTATGCGTTGGTATTTCACTTGTTTATTCCCCATTTAGTTTATATTCCCCCTCACCTAAAACTCTGCTCCTCGTATCTTAACTGGCACCAAGTCCCGTTCACCCATCAACCCTGTTCTTACTGACCGACTTTGCCGCCTTGTCTGCAAATGCCTCGATTTTAAAATTAACATCCATGTGTTCAATAAATCCCTCTTGGCCTCGACCCTCCCTATCTCTGTAACCTACTCCAGCCCTACAGACCTCCGAGATCTCTGAGCTCCATTAATTCTGGCCTGTTGCACATCTGCGCTATTCAAAGCTCCACTATTGGCGGCCGTGCCTCAGCTGCCTGGGCCCGAAGCTCTGCAATTCCCTCTGTAAACATCTCCGCCTCTCTACCTCTATCTCCTCCTTTAAGCCGCTCCTTAAAACCTATCTCTTGGACAAAGCTTTTGGTCATCTGTCCGAATATCCTAAATGTTGTCTCGGTATCAAAATGTGCCTGAACACGCTCCTGTTTAGTCCCCTATTCTCCTCTATATTTCCCATTTAGATTCTATTACACCTGTTCTTTCCCAGTTAGTCTGCATTCCGCCGTTTATGACACATTTTATTTCTATCCCGCTGTATATGACCCACTGATTTTACATTCTCCGTGAGTATTCCACGTGCATTTTTCAATTTAGTGTCTATTCCCTTGTTATTTTCCATTTAGTTTCTATTACCCTGATTATTCTCCATTTAGTTCCTATTCTACAGTTGATTTCCCATTTAGTTTATATCCCCCCTGTTCATTCACCACTTAGTTTCTAATACTCTGTTTGTTCCCCATTTAGTGTCGATACCCTGTGTTCATCTCCCATTCAGCACTCCCTCATTTCTGCACTGAAATATCAGGCAACCTATGTGCTCGAGACCTGGAGTCCTTTAACCCATTGTCTTCTGACTCAGAGGTGAGGATGCTGCCACGGAGCTCCGGCTGACCCGATAAGCCCTTTAATTCAAACCCAGCTCTTTGATGCGTGCTCCCAGCATCCCCGGCCTTTGTATTACTTGCCACATAAAACCTACTGTAATAAAGAGTAAATCATCCCATATAGATTGGAAATAGATGGATCAGGACAATAAGCAAATCGCATCGCGGAATTTTACAGTGCAGGAGGTGGCCATTCGGCTCATTGTGGCTGCGCTTGCTCTCTGAAAGAGCAAACCCCTTAGTCCCATTTCCACACCCTTTCCCCATTCCCATGTTTTCCTTTGCGAAATATGTATTACCTTCCATTTTAAAAACTAAGCTGAATCTGTGTACCCAACTATTTCTGATAGATCACTCCATATCCTAACAACCACCTGCTTAAAACATCTCCTAACCTCTCCACTCTTCTGGTTATAATCGAAAGCTTATAAGTTATAGATTCACCCACCTGTGGGAATAGTTTTTCTCCATTCTCCTTGCAACAATCCCGCAGAATTCTTAACCGCTAACTGTCTTTGTTCTAATGGAGAGAAACTTCTCTCAATCCATCCATATCTCGCTATCTATCTCCGTCTTTCTCTCTCTCTCTTCTCTCTGTCTCTCTCTCTCATCCTCTCTCTCTCTCTCTCTCTCTCTCTCTATCTATCTATCTCTGTTGTTTCCTCTCTTGTCTCTTTCTGGCTCGCAAAAGACCAAACTTTTTCCGGTAAGCACAGTTCAATCACCTGTCCATCAACCTACAACTTCAAGCACGAGTCTCTCACACAAAATGTCTATCATCTTCCCAGCTTGCATTCGATGCTTCACCTCCAATAGAGCAAGTGCCCACTTTCCAAGGCTACATTGCTTAAACCTGCGGGTCCTAATTTCAATATTTAGGCACCGTCGATTAATCTGTCGGACATCCTGCCTGTGAAAGGCTCACAGTTCAACAGTGGAAACTTCACTGAATTGAGGGGAGAGAGAAAGTGTGCGTTCCCCTCCTGTTGTCTGGAATACTGACAGTCGCTGTGAATTTACCTTCGATCTGTTCCAGAGCTTGAAATTGCGGGTATAGGTGGAGTGTAGCCTTGCCCTGTGAAAATAAAAACAAACATTAGAGGAAATAAAAGCTCAGTCCTCGTAATTCGTTTAAAATGTTCCTTTTTGGAGCTGCTGTTAGTTGAATATTTCCCTGTGTAGTTCCAAGACATACAAGTAACTCCCCCATCTCTCTCACTGGTCCGTGCTGCGTTTCCTCATCTCAAAGCAGAATAACCACAACCCTTTGGGCTAGAAAGGTAGAAATTGCCCATGGTTCCTATACATACAGCTATGCTGTCAAATTCATGTTTGGGACGGAGGATGGGGCACAATAACCGGGTTTACACACTCTATTAATGGTATTTCCAGGGCTTCGGGTCGGGTAGGAGGGAGATCAGATCCCTCACACTTAGGCTCAGAAGACGGCATCCTCCAGTTTAGTGTTTATTGAAGTTCCTTCCCAGACAGTCCATCAGAGACACTGAATGAGCCAGGGCTCGGTGATGATTCATGAGATTACTCACTGTGAGCGATTCCCTTTTCCTGCCACTGGTGACGAAGGTAAATCCTTGTGTTTCTGTTGCAACTCCCGTTTTCTGTATATGTTCTTCAACATACCTACAAGACACAATGATTAGAGGTACAAATATTGAGGTTTGTCTAACTCGGTTCGCTCAGAATCTTTCAGCAGAAAGCCGGCGAACAATCAGGCATCTGATCAGACGGTTCAAGTGACCGACAGCAATGTAAAGGGGTAGACAAATCTTCAGCTAATATATTAAGGAGGTGAAATACAGAGGAAGGCTGAAAGCATTTGTATCTATAATCCCACAACACAGTTTTAAGCCCCCATTATCTTTCTTTATCTCTATCTGTAATATGTGGAATTTCTATCATCTGTGTACACTTCCTGGCTGGAAAACCGTAACTCTTGTTGTCGCATTTAGTGAGAATTTTAAATTATAATTTCCTCCTACAATGTAACAAAGTCGTGCTTTCCTAGATGATCTGCCTGTACTCTAGAGGAACCCCATACGTTCCACCAAACTCTGCTTCCCAAATTACCGTTGGCTTTGCAGTTTTATTCCAAATAATCAAAGTATTATATAAAAATGAGGACAGAATTCTAAAATCAGAAGTGAAGTGCATGAGTGCGCCCTGCTCCAATTACTCCCCAGCCTCTAAAGACGCTTCACCTGAAGACCACACTTGGCTTCGACAATCCCTCTGCCAATAATATCTGAACATTATTTCAAATATTTCTCTTCAGGAAGACTTGAATAATGAGTTCAGTCCTTCTGCCAGAACTTTGCACATTTACAGGTCAGTTGAACTCAGTTCTTCCTCCAATGTTTTCTTACAGTAACGGTGCATACACGGCACTTTACCTTTACAGTGAAGTGAACAGAGAACAGTATTCCTCTCAGATGTATCACATAAAATATGGCACAGGCGGAATAGTGTGTGATAACAATAAATGCATGATTTACTTATTAACATTGATCCCTGCTTTTCTCACCTCCAGACTCAACGGGGTGAAATTTGTCTCAGCCAGTTTCATGAAGCAGGGTTACAGCGAACCGGGCGACACTTTTATCCGCAATCGGTGTCCTTCTCCATTAACGTCAATGGACATATATTAACTTCATGGAATATATACTATTAATAGGTACGGCTAGCGAGCAGGAAAATTTAATTAGTCTGTATGGGATATTAAGTGCCATGGAGGCAAGAGTAAACTAGTTGATTGTTTTCCGGAGATCACTAACATGCTAGAGAAAGGAGCGCCCCTGGATGTTCTCTGCATGGACTTCCAGAAGGTAGTTGATCAGGTTTTGAACAAGAGATGTTAGCAAAAATGAAAGCGTGTAGAATTGGCAGCAACCTTGCGAAATGGGTTATAATTTGGTTGGGAGGTATGAGACAGAGAGTTTGGATAAATTGCAAATAGTCTGATTGTCATGATGTGACAAGTTCTGTTGCCCATGGATCTATTCTGTGTCCTCATCCTTTCACCATATTTGTCAATGATTTGGATGAAGGAATAGAGAGTTGTATATTACAAGTCTGTACTTAGTTGGCAGACACATTAGTAAGCGTAGATGGGAGCAGGAATTTACAAAATGACATAAAACCGTTGAAGTGAATAGGAACAACTGTGGCAAAATGATCTCAATACGGGAAAGCGTGACGCCATCACTCCAGATCCAGAAAACTAATTCGGAGGATGCTCTGTATCGTGAGAAACTACGAACTATGTAGAATCAAAGACATATTCGGTATCCGTGCAGACAAATCATTGAAAGCTAATAGACAGATAACAAACGTAATCAAATGATTGATGGAATGTTGGCCCCTATGTCAAGGGGGCTGGAAGTCAAAGCGGAGAAAGTTATCCTCCAGTTGTGCAGAGCCTTGACAAGGCCCCCATCTAGAGTATTGGTTCAGTTATGGACATCGCACCTCAGCAAGCATGTGTTGGACTTTGACGGGCACAGAACATATTCACCAGCATAAATGTGTGTTCCCCTGAGTATAGGACATTGAAGGAGATCTGATAGAAGCGTTTAAAATGATAAAAATATTCGGTAGGATGGATGCTAAGAAACTATGTCCTCCAAAAGAAGGGAGCGTAACTTTAGATATAGAGCTAGGTCATTCACGAGCAAAATCGGGAAGCACATCTTCCCACGAAGAATAATGGTAATCTGGAAGCCCACCCCCCCTCCTCCCCCAACCATTCCCACCACCACTGAAGTGTTAAATAATGTGGACAGGCGAGTTTGCAATTATAATGAGTGATTTAATCGAGTTTTTTTAAATGCTTAAGGCATTCCATTGTGTAGATGCAGATTTGACAGGGTAGATACAGAAAATCTATATGTTGTTGCATGGAAATCCAGAACAAACTAGAAATCTGTCTCTCAAAAATTGTAAATGTTGAGAATCGTGAAATTTTCAATATTGAGATTGTTTTTGGTAAATGTGCCAAGGGAATTAAGTTATCAGCCATGATACAATTGAATGACAAAACAGGTTAGTGGGGCTGCTTTACCTACTCCTGTATTTAATCCTATGTTTCTTTTAGTCACTTATTCTATGATTTCACTGTTCTACAGCTGTATAATTATATGAATTTTTGGTGCTGCAGCTAGATAATGCACTGATTCTACCGTACTACAATTCTCTGATTCTATAGAGTAGATTTTCAGTGTGCTGCCTGGACATCAAACTGGCATTGCAGATTGCCCGCCAATTATGCAAATTACCTGCTTTTCATTCACGTTGATTTCTGCTTCTAAAGATGCTGCAGTTCTCAGTTCTCTGAACTGTGTGCCTCTGATTTTCTGTATCTATGGTTATATTATTCTCTGAATCAGTGCTTCCAAAGTCCTAAGATTCTATGATTCTATTATTCACTGATTCTATGATTATCTGTTTATTTGACTCTCTGCTTCTGTAACTCCACCATTCTACACTCCCGTGATTTTCTATTTCTCCGGTGCTATCTTTCTATGATACTATGATTAGTTGTAACGTAAGTAATTCACCATGAAGGCATCATCTTGCTGAATCTATGCTGCATGCTGTCTGCGGCTGAATGAGGTTCTATATAGGGTGCCTAAAACTGCACACATTTTCTGTCTGAGGCCTGTCCAAATTTACTTTCTAATTCCTGTACTCTATGTATTCTTGGTTTTTTAATCAGCTGCTATTTGGCTCATGCACAAATTTTGAGATTAAACTCCCTGGGCACAACTATTGAATGTTAAATAGGCCCCGCCTGCCTTTAGCGGGAGTCCCGTCGATGGCGTGATTCGTCTTCATGACAACGAAGGCAGCCAGCAAGCTGGAGCTTGGAGCTAAATCGTAAAATTCTAACCTTTCCCTGCACTATTCTCGCTGGTTAGAGTCCATGCTCTTTTTCTCTCTGTCAACAGATTTACAGCTATCCTGCTGTATTTTCTCATAGCATTTCCTGAGTTTTGTAACAAGCATCCTTTGAAGCGTTTTGTCAAATGCCTTGGGAAAATTCATTGATATTACATCTGCAGCATTAACAAGTAACTCCGATCCCACAACACTTCGTTGGCTCTAAATGCCTTCAAGACAACGAGAGTTGGGAATCAATGCGTCCTTGCCAGCCTCACCAAGGTCGCGAGAGTGAACAATCAAATGACGTACTCACCAGTTGATGAACGAGCTCTTGCCGGCCGAATGGTTCCCCATCAACATCACCGTGATCTTCTTTCTTGGAGCCAAGAGGCCGAGTCCTAGCCGGCTGGCAATGCCCTCCAGGCCTGTCAACAGCAGAGGGTCACTCAGTATCTCAGTCCAAACAGCAAAGTTGTGGGTTGTGTGTGCGTGAAAGTGACACAGAGGGGGGATATTAACTTTGGGCGACGGTGTAAAATGGGACATATCCAATATGTCCCCTATTTTATACCACGCCCGATTTTCCTTCCCATTGAAAACAATGGAAGGCCAAATCGATATTGCACATTTTATATTATCGCCAGAAGCTAAAGTTCCCCAGGAAATGATTCGGGGAATGTAGCTAAATTAAAGAGAGAAAGCAAATGCCTGCTGAATATACATGAGATTTTGATTGTCAGAAAAATCAAACAGGGTTCACTTTAAGTTTGGGTAATGACATAACACTGGCGATGGAGAACTGGCCGTTCATTATTCACGCTGCCCGAATCTCCCCACCACTGATTTCCTCAGAAAGGAGAATCCAGCATGGTGGATAATGCGTGTCTAATTCAATATCAACCAGTGTACAGCGTCGCATGAAATTATAATTTTTATCTAAAGCATTGAAATTCGGTCAATGAAAACATGGATGGACTGATCCATCGTTATCTAGTTTGCCTCTCTATCCCTTCTTGCACAAAGATTACCCTTCAAGCCCCCACATTTTAAATGTAATTCCCATTCTCCCACTCTGTAAATCTCATTCCTACTCCCATTCCCTCATTATATCGATGCCAGACATATTCTCTCATTCGGTGAGTCTCACTCGCAATCGCATTCTCTCACTCTTAAAATATCACTCCCATTCCCTCACTTTGTAAATCCCACTCCCATTCCCGCAATCTGTAAATCTCACTCCCATTCCCTCACTCTGTAAATCCCACTCCCATTCCCTCAATCTGTAAATCTCACTCCCATTCCCTCAATCTGTAATTCTTACTCCCATTCCCTCACTCTGTAAATCTCACTCCCATTCCCTCAATCTGTAAATCTCACTCACATTCCCTCAATCTGTAAATCTCACACCCTTTCCCTTAATCTGCAACACTCACTCCCATTCCCTCACTCTGTAAATCTCACTCCCATTCCCTCACTCTGTAAAACTCACTCCCATGCCCTCACTCTGTAAATCTCACACCCATTCCCTCACTCTGTAAACTTCACTCCCATTTCCTCACATCTGAAAATCTCACGTCCACTCCCTCACTCTGTAAACCTCACTCCCACTCCCTCACACTGTAAACCTCACTCCCATTCCCTCACTCTGCAAATCTAACTCCCATTCCCTTACTCTGTAAAACTCTCTCCCATTCCCTCAGTCTAAAATCCCACTCCCACTCCCTCAATCTGTAAATCTCACTCACATTCCCTCACTCTGTAAATCTCACTCCCACTCCCTCACTCTGTAAACCTCACTCCCATACCCTCACTCTGTAAATCTCACTCCCACTCCCTCACTCTGTAAATCTCACTCCCACTCCCTCACTCTGTAAATCTCACTCCCATTCCCTCACTCTTCAAATCTCACTCCCATTCCCTCACTCTGTAAATCTCACTCCCACTCCCTCACTCTGTAAAACTCACTCCCATACCCTCACTCTGTAAATCTCACTCCCACTCCCTCACTCTGTAAATCTCACTCCCACTCCCTCACTCTGTAAATCTCACTCCCATTCCCTCACTCTGTAAATCTCACTCCCATTCCCTCACTCTTCAAATCTCACTCCCACTCCCTCACTCTGTAAATCTCACTCCCACTCCCTCACTCTGTAAATCTCACTCCCATTCCCTCACTCTGTAAATCTCACTCCCATTCCCTCACTCTTCAAATCTCACTCCCATTCCCTCACTCTGTAAATCTCACTCCCATTCCCTCACTCTTCAAATCTCACTCCCATTCCCTCACTCTGTAAATCTCACTCCCACTCCCTCACTCTGTAAAACTCACTCCCATACCCTCACTCTGTAAAACTCACTCCCATACCCTCACTCTGTAAATCTCACTCCCACTCCCTCACTCTTCAAATCTCACTCCCATTCCCTCACTCTGTAAATCTCACTCCCACTCCCTCACTCTTCAAATCTCACTCCCATACCCTCACTCTGTAAATCTCACTCCCACTCCCTCACTCTTCAAACCTCACTCCCATTCCCTCACTCTGTAAATCTCACTCCCATTCCCTCACTCTATAAATCTAACTCCCGTTCCCTCAATCTCTAATTCTCACTCCCATGCCCTTACTCTGTAAATCTCACTCCCACTCCCTCACTTTGTAAATCTCACTCCCACTCCCTCACTCTGAAAATCTCACTCCCACTCCCTCACTCTATAAATCTAATTCCCATTCCCTCAATCTCTTATTCTAACTCCCATGCCCTCACTCTGTAAATCTCACTCCCACTCCCTCACTCTGTAAATCTCACTCCCACTCCCTCACTCTGTAAATCTCACTCCCACTCCCTCACTCTATAAATCTAACGCCCATTCCCTCAATCTCTTATTCTCACTCCAATGCCCTCACTCTGTAAATCTCACACCCATTCCCTTACTCTGTAAACATCACTCCCATTCCCTCACTCTGTAAATCTCACTCCCACTCCCTCACTCTGTACAGCTCACTCCCATTCCCTCACACTGTAACTCTCACTCCCAGTCCCTCACTCTGTAAATCTCACTCCCATTTCCAGTCTCAGTAAATCTCACTCCGATCCTTCCTCTTTCTGCTGCCCTGCTGTGCCCAGACCAGACGGAGCCAGTGCATCGTGAGCAACAAGAATCCTTAAAGCTGTAGTAAATCGCAGAGCTCGCGCTTTAAAATTTACAGATACATGACTGAATCATTATAGATATATATAAATATTCTTGAAAGAAAAATGTCTCAAACAAACGCAGCTCTGAGAGAGCGAGTTCGGACAAAGTCCTGCTGAAAGCAACATCATGAAGTTGAATTTGTGCCAACTCAGGCAGAGTGAAACCCGAGAGCCGAGTGACTCAGAAACACCGAAATAAATCTCTCAGTTGCTGCCTTTCACACACGCGGGGGAGGGACTGGGCCGTGTGCTGTAAATATATGTTGAAAATATATCTTAATGCTGTCCCTAAAACGCTTGCCCCCATTGTCTTACCGTGCTTTGAGTCCGTGTAGAGCAAGTGACATTCCCTGAGGATCTTCTCATTAATGGAGAGGCTCACACTCTCCAAGGGGTTTGAAGCGGATCGCAGCCTCAGCCTTTCTGACATTAACCGTGCTGGGAGCTCCGCAGAATCCCTCAGCCTGGCCTGTGACAAGCAGGCTCACAGCTGACCAGATCATAATACTGGCCCGTTATGTAAAGCAGCAGGAGTTGTAATTCCATGTGTGAGTGACAGACCGTGTGTGCGAGCCTGCTCACACCATCTGTTTAATCCCTCTGGGCCCCTGTCCAACAGGATCTTTAAATCGCCGCCCACCCCAATCCAGCAGCTGGCTCGGGTCAACACCCTTGGTGTTCTGTTTAAGTGAAGTAGTTAAAACGGAGCCTGTTGTTAAGGTTTCAATGCTCTGTTTAATGTCAGTTTTAATCAAATATGTATTCACTCCTCGCTACCATGTTTAATTTAGTAAATTATTATATTTGAAGACTTGGTTAAACTATCGGTGTCTAATGAAATAGCTAAACTACAATCCACGAAAAAACCTTCCATGTACAGTCTCAAGGGAACAATAACAAACATATTATGAATCTATTAATGTAGCTCAGTCCTCTGTCAAAAACAACAACTAGTTAAGATCAATCAATAATAAAAATATGGCTTATCCTTAGAGGTGCTGCCTTATTCATTAACTAGTTATATTCATGTCCTTTGTTAGCCACTAACTACCGATCCTCCAGTTAATGTTCAACCTCTTCCTTGCCCGCTCACAACTCTGGCGAAGCCCTGGTTCACTCAGATAAGTGCGGATGAGGCAGGACGTTCGGTCCATCGAGCAGATCAATCCACTGGGACCGACAGTCCCATCACCGCCTCTAGCTGCTCCTTGAACGGTTCAGCAGTCTTCCGCTCATCCCGACCCAGAATATCAATTCAGTGATCAGTCAGCACAAGTATGAAGCATTGACACATGGTCCAATCTCTGGTCCTTTACTGCTCTGTACACTTAAACCTGATTAAGATAATCCTTGTTTACCACCCCTCGTACCTTGCCTAACTCCACAGGTCCACAGTCTTAGAGGCGACCTGAGAGTTATATAGAATAATGAAAGCCAAGGATAGAGTGTCGAATGATAGGTTATTTCAGTTTGAGAGGATGAAGAGAACCAGGCGACAAGCATTTAAATTACACTAACGTAGGAATAGGCTGTTGCTCGGGTTTCCCAGAGAGCAGTGAGCGTTTGGATTGCGTTGCCAGTTTGTGCGGTGTGTGCTGACTCTCTGCATCCCTTCAGCAGGGAGCTGGACTTGTCTTGGCTGGGCCAGAGATCGCCTCATATTAAATGTAAATGGCGTAACTATTAACGTGCGCATTGCCCCTGTGATCTACTGGAATGGTTTCGATCGCCTGAGCATGTCCGAGAGGATTTTCACCCGTTATTGGACCTGTTTCTTTCCTAGTATTTCACCGTTCCCAGGAGATCACATGGAGGTTGAACGCCCTGAAACCACAAGGCTGTGGAAGCACGATTTCTGGGCCAGCTGGTCTTTTCTTATATTTGTATGTTCTTGCACCGACATTAAGTTTTAACAATGTGACTTTTCACTTCACTTTCCTCGTGGCCGATCTCTCTGACACTGGATCTCAGCCTAGCGGCCTGCCTCTATCCGGCTCCTTGGAGTGGTTGCTCCCTTTGTACACGAGTGAGCAGAAATAAGGTCAATACCCAGGGTCAGTCCTGACTGGAGCACATCATAGCTGCAGCATTAGAGCCTGAAACGTTATGTTTATTGGTCTTTGTAGCTCAGTCCCCTGTGTGTTTGGTTGCTTGCTGCACAGCACTCAATGTGCCCGCTCTCCTCAGTCACATCACCATTCATTAAATGCTCCCTGCTTAATCTGTCCTGCACAATCCGAGAGCAGTTTTCTGTTATATGCTTTTCAAACGAAGACTTGAATTGATAGAGCGCCTTTCACGAGCTCATGATATCACGAATCATATTACAGCCAATTCAGTACTCTTGCGGTGCGGTCACTGTTGTAGTGCAGTACATGTGGTAGACAATTTGGGCCCAGCACACTCCCACACTGTAATAATCACCAGATAATCTGTTTACATGTTGTTGTTTGAGGTTAAATATTGGCGAGATCGCCGGGGAGAATTCCACTGCTCTTCTTCTCAATAGTGCCATGAGATCTTTAACGACCAGCCAAGAACTCAGAGAAGGCATCGACTTAACCTCCCGTCGGGAAGTCTCCGGCAACATAGATTGTTGATTCGAATCACCTTCTCATGTCAATTTTGATGGGCAGTAACTAGCAACATCACAGAAATGAATTTTAAAAATGTCAACGGTTATGAATAGATTAGATAGGTGGTTGAACCCGCGATATCTTCCACCTAGGGCAGCAGGCGCACGAGAAAACCAACACCTCCCTGTTCCCCTCCAATTCACACACCATCCTGACTTAGAAGTGTATCGCCGATCCTTCATCGTCGCTGGGTCAAAATCCTGGAACTGCCTACTAACAGCACTGTGTGAGTACCTTCTCCACACGGACTGCAGCCGTTAAAGAATGCGGCTCACCACAACCTTCTCAAGGGCAATTAGGGATGGGCAATAGATGCAGGCCTCGCCAGCGACGCCCACATCCAATAAACGAATAAAAAAAGTAAAGTGGGATAAAGTGATATGGGAACCAGGTGGGCACATGTAATTTGGAGTGAATTATCAACTATACGGAATGGTTGGGCCGATTCCATGTTGTAATTTCTTTGGTAATTCTGACTTAGGAGACCATGTTTATTTGGGGGCACTTGTGGCTCCCTTTGAATTAGCACTTTGGTTCCCTCAAACTTTCTTTGGACTTGAGCTATCACAGGAAGTAAAGGAAACACAGGAAACTCGAATAAGGAAACTTAGGAGAGAGTAAGCACGAGGAAAAATTGAAACCAGAATAATAGGAAACAATAATTGCAGAGAAAAGGACACATTAAATATAGAAAGCAAGAAAATGGAACACAGAAAAGTTAGGGCACGTTAAACTTAAGACTGTCTGTTAGAGTAAAGTTAGAGTAGGCTCACTACCAGTAATGTTAGAGTAGGATCACAACCAGCAATGATAGAGTAGAGTCGCCTCCAGTAATGTTAGAGTAGGGTCACCAACATTAATGATAGAGTAGGATCACCACCGGTAATGTTAGAGTAGGGTCACCGCCAGTAATGTTAGAGTAGAGTCACCACCAGTAATGTTAGAGTAGAGTCACCACCATTAATGTTAGAGTAGGGTCACCACCATTAGTGTTAGACTAGGGTCAACGCCAGTAATGTTAATTTAGGGTCACCACCAGTAATATTAGAGTAGAGTCACCATCATTAATGTTATAGTAGAGTCACCACCATTAATGTTAGAGTAGGGTCACCACTACTAATGTGAGAGTAGAGTCACCACCAGAAATGTTGCAGAAGTGTCACCAACAGTAATGTTAGAGTAGGGTCACCACCATTAATGTTAGAGTAGGGTCACCACCAGTAATGTTAGATTATAGTCACCACCAGTAATGCGAGAGTAGAGTTGCCACCAAAAACGTGAGCGTAGTGCCACCACCAGTAATGTCAGAGTAGGGGCACCACCATTAATTTTAGAGTAGGGTCACCACCATTAATGTTGGTGTAGTGTCACCACCAGTAATATTAGAGTAGAGTCACCACCATTAATGTTAGAGTAGAGTCACCACCAGTAATGTTAGAGTTGGGTCACCACCAGTAATGTTAGAGTAGAGTCACCACCAGTAATGTTAGAGTAGAGTCACCACCAGTAATGTTAGAGTAGGGTCACCACCAGTAATGTTATAGTAGCGTCACCACCAGTAATGTTTGAGTAGGGTCACCACCAGTAATGTTAGAGTAGGGTCACCACCAGTAATGTTAGAGGAGGGGCGCCGCCATTAATGTTAGAGTAGGGTCACCACCAGTAATGTTAGAGTAGGGTCACCACCAGTAATGTTAGTGTGGAGTCACCACCAGTAATGTTAGAGTAGAGTCACCACCAGTGATGTTAGAGGAGGGGCGCCGCCATTAATGTTAGAGTAGGGTCACCACCAGTAATTTTAGAGTAGGGTCACCACCATTAATGTTAGAGTAGAGTCACCACCAGTAATGTTAGAGTAGGGTCACCACCAGTAATGTTAGAGTAGAGTCACCACCATTAATGTTAGAGTAGAGTCACCACCAGTAATGTTAGAGTAGGGTCACCACCAGTAATGTTAGAGTAGAGTCACCACCAGTAATGTTAGAGTAGAGTCACCGCCAGTAATGTTAGAGTAGGGTCAACACCAGTAATATTAGAGTAGGGTCACCACCAGTAATGTTAGAGGAGAGGCGCCGCCATTAATGTTAGAGTAGAGTCACCACCAGTCAAGATAGATTAGGGTAACCACCAGTAATGGTAGATTAGGATCACCACCAGTAATGTTAGAGTAGAGTCACTACCAGTAATGTTAGCGTAGAACCCCCACCAGTAATATCACAGTATCGTCACTCCCTGTAATGTTAGATAGGTTCACCGTCAGTTATTTTTGAGTAGGGTGACGACCAGTAATGTTAGTGTAGTGTCACAACCATTAATGTTAGTGTAGAGTCACTACCAATAATGTTAACGTAAAGCCCCCACCAATAATATTACAGTATGGTCACAACCTGTAATGTTAGATAGGTTCACCGCCAGTAATTTTTGAGTAGGGTCGCCGCCAGTAATGTTAGAGAATGGTCACCACAATTATGTTGGAGTAAGGTCATCCCCAGCAATTACAAGTGGGATCAACACCAGTAATTTTAGTGTAACGTAACCAGCAATAATGTTAAAGTGTGTCCTCAACAATTTTTTTTGTGTTGTGTTACCAGCGGTAATGTTCGATTATAATCACCACCAGTAATGGAAGAATAGGATCAAAACCAGTAACGGTAGAATACGATCACCAGCATTAAAGTCAGCGTAGCCTCTTCGCCAGTAATATTAGAGTAGAGTCACCGCCAGCAATGTTAGAGAGGAGTCATCACTGGTAATGTTAGCGCTGAATCATCGCCAGTATTGTTTGCGAGCAATCATTTCCAGTAATATTAAAGCGGAATCATCACTTGGCATCATTACAGTAAAAATACAAATTTAGCTTACGCCATGGATGAGTAAAATTTTCAGAGAATGGATTTGAAAACTCAAGAACATAACGCAGAGTTCAGGAGGGATGTTACATTCAGCGTTCAGGGCCCAAGCGCAGGGCACATTCCCTCTGGGATTACTTTCCGTACAATTTCCACATTGCGGGCCGGGGCGCACTGAAGCAGAAAATCTCCCCTTGTTTCTTAGGTGACTGTAACTAACGCCACGTATTGTGTTACATGTTTTTTTCTGACCGGGGCCACGATTGTTCAATAAATGGGGAGCATTTACCGATCTCAGATACACTCCATTCCGAACCGTAAAGCTGGACAGATTTCGCAGTTTTTTTTATAATGGAACTGGCAACAATTCTACAGATAAAGCAAATTTACTACCCTATTCTCGCTACCTTTGGGGCTCCTGGTAAGTTAATGTATTCTGCTGTCTAATAGATGTTGACTATCTCAGTGTTAATGTAACAGATTCCGAGAATATCCTCCTTGCAGTCATTGATCCACCGGGATCAGTCGGTGAATATCAGTGGGAATCTGACCAGTCCGCGCGGCCGCTGAGGCCTGTTTTGGTCGCTCGATCGAGGCCACCGGGAGCTCAACCTTCCTCCCTATACTGAGGGAGAGCGAGGCTGATTCCCCGGCCCCTCCAACAGTACATAGATCACCGGAAGCTCAACCTTCCTCCCTATACTGAGGGAGAGCGAGGCTGATTCCCCGGCCCCTCCAACAGTACATAGATCACCGGAAGCTCAACCTTCCTCCCTATACTGAGGGAGGGCGAGGCTGATTCCCCGGCCCCTCCAACAGTACATAGATCACTAAAGAATGATTGCTTAGAGTCCATGTTAATCATTTCATCTGTAACGTTGTTCGCTGTCTACTTGATGTTGATAGTTCCTTGTCATGCAGCCACCTCCATCCATCAGAGGACTGTGAAAGATATTTGGAGCAATAATTGCCGCTCAGGGAGCTGCTCCCCTCCCCTCGGCTGCAAAGACCCTTCGCGGCTCCACCAGCTCCCGCACTGTTACCGAGCAGCTTCCCCGGGGCCATTATAAATAGAAAAAGAGCAGAGTTTCGACCTGCATCGAATATTTGTGTCTCAGCTGAATGTATCATTTGAATTCATATCTTTCCAGTAACTGTTTGTAAATTATATTGAATTCAGCTGACATCTGATGCCGCTCCCGAGATCCCCCTCGCCAACTAAACCGATGAGATTAAATGTAAAATTCCATCGATTGCTCCCTGGGGCCGCTGTAGTAACTCATCAAATTGGCTCGCTGCATCACATGGCCCCAGCCACATGGCGGGATGGTTTCAGCGCTCCACACTGCAATGGAATGTGTGTTTGGATGTATGTAAGGGAATCCGATTCTTTATTGTCTCTCGAATATGAACAAGTTATAGAACCATCCAAGGTTACCCTGTAAGGGACTTTAACCTGTATCTGTACCGTCGCTGCGAGGTATTGCGGCTTGACCTGGACCGCAAATTAAAGTGTGAATTTTTTTAATTCGCTTATGGAATGTGGGCGACGGTGGCAAGGCCAGCATTTATTGCACATCCCTAGTTGCCCTTGAGAAGGTGGTGGTGAGCCGCCTTCTTGAACCACTGCATTCCATGTAGTGAAGGTACGTGCTGTTAGGTAGGGAGTTCCAGGATTTTGACCAAGCGACGATGAAGGAACGGCGATATACTGAATGGAGCCTCAATGGATTTCAACAGAAAGGTTTCAACATGAAACGTTAACTTTGTTCCGCTCTCCAAAGATGATGCTTATCCTGCTGAGTATTTGCAGCATTTTCTGTTTTTATTCATGGATATATTGTCAGTGGCGATAGTGATAGAGATTCAGTCGGAAGAGATGTATCATGGACGGCTGATACGAGATCGCCCGTTTCACACTATCGCCCATAGCAAAAATTCCCCTCCGTTAAGCCATCAGTGCCTGGGTGTCGGTGGTGTTGGGGTCGCTATCCGTTACCATTGCCGATACTGAATACGAGTGACCCTCTCGACACCAACCCCCACCCACCGGCTTAACACAGTCTGACTGAAGTGTGCTGGAAGATCGGCGCATTCTCAGTCCCTCGATATAGAGTGTTTAATGATTACTTTCGTTTGAAAAATATATTGTCAACGCTCGTCTATATTATGAAAAGAATCCGTGTGCATAACCCTCAGTAGGAACACATCGGCTCATCTCCTCACAATACGCTGTAAGATTTATCCGAGTGTCCCCATTACTTACTCTTGTCCCTCTTTGTTACAGCGAACCTATTGACAATGTTAATTCTCTCCAGAGGAAAATGCGGCCTTTCAAAATGTATATCTCTCTACATGGTGGCCATGGCAACAGCAGATCTACTGGTCATGATCCTCAATGTAATAGTATATAACATTTTGAGTAAACACTTCCCATATTCATTCCTGTCCTACACTGCCGTTAGTAAGTTCATGATGTACATGTCTTGTACCAACCTGGATATGTCGATGTGATTTACCATCTCCTTCACATTTGACCGATTTGTAGCTATAGGTTGTCAGAAGTTTAAAACAAAGTATTGTACCGTGAGAACTGCGGCCGCGGTTATAACAACGGTCTCTGTCATGATTTATTTAGAGAACATCCCCTATTTGTTTGCATATGAACACAAACAAATAATCAACAATGTTCCCTGGGGTTTCCGCCCCAGTGCGGCATTTTATTCATCGCCTGCAGGTGTAGCCTACTTCCGCTTACAAAATATTTTAAACCCATATCTTCCTTTTGTTTTGATATTACTGTTTAATTGTTTGACAGTCAGTCGTATTTTAGTGGCCAGTAGAGCCCGCAGGGGACTCCGGGGTCACAGCAGTGAGAATCAGAGCGATCCAGAGATGGAGAGCCGAAGGAAATCCATTATTTTACTGTTCACTGTATCGGGCAGTTTTGTATTGTTATGGCTGACAACTGCCGTGAATTTTGTATTTAACTCCCTGGCCGTGCATCACCGACCCGATTATACATCTCCTGCATTCATCGACAGTCTAACCGGATATATGCTCGTGTATTTGAGCTCCTGTACAAACACGTGTATTTATGCAGCTACACAAACTAAATTCAGGGAAGAGCTGAAGAAGGTGGTGAAATCTCCTTGGACATTGATTTTGATATTGGTTAAAAAAATGAAAAGACAAACTAAAGCTTCCTTTAAGTAGACTTAAACTACAGCCCGTGTTCCATTTTAGAATAGGCGTCTTACCGTTAGGACGAAAGCCGATTGTTGCTGTGAAAATGAACAGGTATCAGAAAACCTTTCTTCCTTTTTGTGCCGTGTGTTTTGTGTCTGCTGCTTTCCCTGGGTCAGCCGTGGCTCAGCTGGTAGCAACCTCGTGAAAAGGTTGTGGCTTCAAGTCCCGCTCCAGAGACTCAATAATCTACCATAATCTAGGCTGAGACTCCATTGCAGGGCTGAGGGAGTGCTGCACAGTCGGAGGAGCCCTCTTTCGAATTAGACACTAAACTGAGGCTCCGTCTGCCCTCTCAGGTGGACGTAAAAGATCCTTTGCACTATTTCGATGAGGAGCAGGAAGTAATCCGGGGTGTCTGAACCAATAAATATCCCTCAATCAACAGCACTAAAAAACAAATTATCTGTTCATTATTACATTGCTGTTTGTGGGAGCTTGCTGTGTGTAAATTGGCTGCCGTGTTTCCTACATTAGAACAGTGATTACACCTCAAAAAGTACTTCATTGGCTCCAAAGGGCCGGTGGTCGTGACAGGAGCTATATAAATACAAATCTTTCCTTTTCTTTCTTTTACCCCGGGTCAATATAATCATTTTCCGCTAATCAGAATATCTTAAAGTCTGCTAATGTGATACTGTTTTGGTTTATCTTTCTATTTGCAGCAATGCTAACTTTTAACCTTTTCCTGTTAAGCAGGGAAGTACAAGTCTGTTTAAAGTACCACTGGGCTGTTGGACCAGGGCTGACCCTGCAGCAATGGTCAGTTTCACGAAGAAGTAATAAGCGATTTAATTAAACTCATGACATTGCAAACAGATTCTCCAATTTCAGGGAACTTTAATCCTTTGCTAACAGTTTGGGAAGAGAGTTAGTTCTGCAAAGGAAAACATCGAGACACCCATCATCATTTTAAATTAGTACAATAGATACAGAAACAGACAGAATTACATTTAAAGGTTTCACTTGTTACAATTGCAATTATATGGGTCAAGAGTGAAACTATCGATCAGATAAATGAATTAAATTGTCTTTACGTGGAGTTTTATTTAAACTTTGATATAAATGTGTAATGCAGAATTGTGAGGATTGTCGAGTACAGGGAGTGAGAAAAATAAATAAAATCTAACAGTTTTAATGAGTATCCGGTTTGGTAAAGGCCTAAGATGCTGAACTCAGGACTGTGACATGTTTGGGTCTCCACACCAACCATCATCAGGTGTGGTTCTCATTCCTACCTTTTAAGTGTGTGTGTAAGTATTATTGCATGTATTATGTGCTTAATAAACCTATGGCACCTCACGCCAATGTTCAAAAACATAATTGAAAAGCTTATGCTGACAATAGCCTTTGTCCTTTAATTGTGAATGGGCTCCATTTACTAACTGTGATAAAGAGCCCGCTTTACCCGTCACACTTTAACGTTCCACTTGACCCAGACGTTCTCCAAAACTAAAATCCTCTTCATTGCAGGGCCCCGTGGAGCCCGGGCTCTGCCAGTTTGGCTGGCATCCAGTTTCTGGAGGAAGTGGTGATTAGTTGCGGCCGGGTTTGTGTAAGAGCCACATTCTCATTTAACTGGATGCGGTCAACAAGAAGTATTTCAGGCCTGAGTCAGGCAGCCGGCAGAGGTTTTAGTTCCATCGCTCAGCGATGTTCTGCACCCAACTACAATCCTGAGAAGGCGGCCTGCAGTCAAGCATATCATCCAAACTCAACAGGTAAAACAGAAAGCAAAGGCATGGATAATTAACCATTACATTACTGTGTCACATTCAATTTGATGTGGTTGTGATTCCCCGTCCCCTGTTTCGAATTAACCTATTGTTGTATTCTCTGTTTCTAATTAAAATTACTGTGATTCCCTGACATTCCCGTCTCCTCGATTTCTAAATAAACAGTTCCTGTCTCCCCATTCCCCTACTTTTAAATAAACAGTTACTTTGTTATCCCATGTCTCCTGTTATTCTATTTCTAATTAGACAGTTAGTTTATTACCCTGAATTTCCTTGTCCTCTATTTCTAATTGAACAGTTGCTGTCTTCCCCTGTCCCCTACTTCTAAATGAAGGGTTATTGTGTTCCGTTGGTTCCTATTTCTTATATCAGTTGCCATATTCCCCTGACCTCTAATTCTAATTATACCATTCCTGTGTTCGCCTATATTCCATTTATTCTATTTCTAATTAATGGTTATTTTATTGCACTTAATTTTCCTGTGCTCCATTTCTAATTAAACATTTACAGTGTTCCCCTAAATTTCCCTTTATTCTAATTCTAATTTTGCTGCCCGTGTTCCCCTGAACTCCCCTGTCCTCTAGTTTTAATTATGAAGATTAGGAAGGAAGCCTGTTCCACAGATAGACAGTCGCTCACTGAAATAATTTTGACAGAGATTAGTTTTGAATTTACCCCCTTCAATCTTAGGCCGTGTCCTCTGGTTCTACTGTTCCGGACAAGGTGAAACAGCTTGTCATGGTCCACCTTATCGAGTGGATTAAGAACAGTGTCTCGCACACATTCAGATCTCGGATATTCCTGTAAACTTTGATGTTTGTAACTGGATTGTTAATACGAAAAGTATAATTAAACTGTTTTTGGTGGGGTCAACTACAATTCAACAGTTTCAGTGGTTTACATTATATTTTAATTCAGAATCTAACAGCCTATGTCTTCGGCCTGTATATCACCCAAAGCAGACTTGTCCTGTTACTACAATTTCACTATGAAATCTCACTTACTGACACTCTACTTCAATACAAAGTCGCTAAAAAATAAACGCTGTGAGTAGCCCGCAGGTCCCACTGGATTTAATGTGGTCCGAACCGCAAGTAAAGTCAGCACCTACCTAGTGCCTCCGTACATTGGAAGACTCGCGCACCTGGGCATACAGGCGGATGCCTGCATAAAGACCCACATATCCCAGGGGCGCATGCGGTGCGTAACTGTGCCTGGGATCATGTGGCCCGGTCCAACCAATCAAAAAGGGGGATTTCCATTATGCTTTTGGGCTTCCATTTATGTTCGGAATTCCCCATAAGCATCAAAGGAATCCAAAAACTTTCACAGCACTGAAATAAAAATAAATTATCACATGTCTAGAGTATATTAATATATAATTTAATTAAACATTTAAAATAAAACTTAATTGTTTTAAAAAATAAATTTAAAAATGTTTCAAGGGCAGCCGGCGCATGGGAACACCAACACCTCCAAGTTCCCCTACTAGTCACAAACCATCCTGACTTGGAAACACATCACTGATCCTTCAGCGTCGCTGTGTCAAAATCCTGGAACTCCCTCCCTAACAGCACTGTGGGAGTACCTTCACCACACGGACTGCAGCGGTCCAAGAAGTCGGCTCACCACCACCTTCTCAAGGCAACTAGGGATGGGAAATAAATGCTGGCATTGGCAACGACGCCCTGATCAAATAAACGGATAAAAAAAGGCGGGGGAGTGTGACTAGCTGAAGTGCACTTGCAGAAAGCAGGAGGGGCTCGACGGGCCGAATGGCCTTCTTCCATAAGAGGATAAGAACATAAGCAACAGGAGCAGGAGTAGGCCATTTGGCCCTTCGAGCCTGCTCCGCCATTCAATAAGATCATGGCTGATCTTCTACCTCATCTTCACTTCTGTAAGCATTCTATGATTCTATGATCCTGAGGAAGATTGCGACAACATACAATAAAATGGTAGCAAACTTACAGAATGTGAGTGTAAATGACCAACTAATTTCAGTTAACGAAAGTGAAGTGCTGTATGTTGGTAGGAAGAATAAGAAGGCCACGTACTCCGAAAGAAAAGTTATATTTAACTTGTATAGAAACTTGGTTAGGCCACACTTGGGTACTGTGCACAGATTGGTCTCCATCTTACACAAAAGGATATTGAGGCATTGGTTCAGGTGCAAACAGACTGGGCTTGCGGCAAGTGGTGAGCAAATCAACACCAGGGAAAACCTACTTGACTGAGAGGTTATGACTCTCTGGAACGACTGAACAGGCAGGGACTCTTTTCTCTAGAAAAGAGAAGGCTGAGGTGGGACCTAATAGAGGTTCTAAAATTATGAATTGTAAACATCAATGTTTTCAGGAACAGCAACAGATTACGTTAGCATGGTAGTTATGTTTTTGACACAGTAAACCAGAAGCATGGGATAATTATCCTGTGACGACAGCTCAAATCCCACAGATGGGAATTTGCTGAATTTCAATTCAGTTAATTAAATAAATCAGACAAATCTACTGTGATTAATGTTGATCATGAAGCTATTGGATTGTCATATAAACTTAACTGGTTCTCTAATGTCCATCAGTGAAGGAAACATGTTGCATTTACTCGGTCTGGCCTGTATTTTAAATTCGTTCCTGGTATGTGGGCTTCGCTGGCAAGACCAGCATTTATTGTCCATCCCCAGTTGCCCCTGAGGCGGTGGTGGTGAGCAGTCTTCTTGAACGGCTGCAGTCCGTGCGGTGAAGGTGCTCCCACAGTGCTGTTAGGGAGGGAGTTCCAGGATTTTGACTCAGCGACGCTGAAGGATTAGTGATATATTTCCAAGTCAGGATGGTGTGTGACTTGGGGGGGAATTTGCAGGTGGTGGTGTTCCCATGCGTCGGCTGCCCTTGTCCTTCTAGGTTGTAGAGTTCATGGGTTTGGGAGGTAATACTCCACAACCAAATATAATGTTAGAATAGCGACACAACTGGTAATGTTAAATTCGGGATTCCCACCAGCACTGATAGTATTGGGATCACCACCAGCAATATTAATATTGGGATCACCAACAGCAATGTTAGTAGTGGGAACACCACCAGCAATGTTAGTAGTGGGATCGCCACCAGCAATGTTAGTATTGGGATCACCAACAGCGATGTTAGTATTGGGATCACCACTAGCAATGTTTGTAGTCGGATCACCACCAACAATGTTAGTAGTGGGATCATCACCAGCAATGTTAGTATTGGGATCACCACTAGCAATGTTAGTATTGGGATCACCACCAGCAATGTTAGTATGGGGATCAACACCAACAATGTTAGTATTGGGATCACCACCAGCAATGTTAGTATTGTGATCACTACCGGCAATCTGACCTTACGGTTACTTGTGCGGCAGCATAGTGGTTATATTACTGGAGTAATATTCCCGAGGCCTCGACTGATGATCTTGCTAGATGTGAGTTCAAACCCCGCCAAAAAATCGACAATAAAAAGCTAGTTTCCGTAATGGTGACGATGAAAGCTACCAGATAGTTGTAAAAGCCCAATTGGATCACTTATGCCCTTAATGGAAGGAAATCTGCCTTTCATTCTTGTTCTGGCCAATATATTTGACTTGAGACCCACAGCAATGTGGTTGACTCATTCAGAAATGGTCTCGCGAAACATTCGGTTGCATCAAACTGCTACAAACGCCGTGATCTTATTGAATGGCTGAGCAGCCTCGAATGGCTTACTCCTGCTTATATTTCTTTTTTTTTTTAAATCCAATCCGGCCAATTACCGCCATATCAAACTACTCTCAATCATCAGCAAAGTGATGGAAGATGTCGATCGTGCCATCAAGCTGCATTTACTCGGCCCCAGACCTCATTACATCCTTTGTCCAAACATGGATAAAATATATAAATTCTAGAGGTGAGGTGAGAATGACTGCTCTTTACATCAAGGAAGCATTAGACCGAGTGTGGCAGTAAGAAAGCCAAACAAAACTGAATTCGATGGGGATCATTGTGAAATCTCTGCACTGGCTAAAGTCATGCCTAGCAGAGAGTGATTGTTGGAGGCCTATAATCTCAGCCCCATGACAAAGCTGCATAAATTCCTCAGGGCAGTGTCCTTGGCCCAAGCATCTTCAGATGCTTCTTCAATGACCTTCCCTCTGTTATAATGTCAGACTGAGCCTATTTTCGCTGAAGATTTCACAGTGTTCATTCGCTATTCCGCAGAGAAAGAAGCAGTCAGTGCCCACATACAGCATGCCCTGGACAACATCCAAGCTTGGGCTGATAAGTAGCAAGTGTCATTCACGCCAAGTAAGTGCCAGGCAATGACTACCTTCAAAAGGGAAAACCACTGCCCTTTGACATTCAATGGCATTACCACCGTCGAATCCCCCACAATCAACATCCTAGGGGTCACAAGTGATCAGAAATTTAACTGGACCAGCTAGATAAATACATTGACTACAAGAGCAGGTCAGAGTCTGGGTATTCTGCGGCGCATAACTCACCTCCTGACTCCCCAATATCTATCCAACACCCACAAGAGAGTAGTCAGGAGTGTGATGAAATACTCTCTATTTACCTGCATGGATGCAGCTCCAACAATACTGAAGAAACTCGACACAATCCAGATCAACAGTCCGCTTGATCAGCACTCCATCCACAACCTCAAACAGTCACTCTCTTCACCACCGGCGCACCGAGGCTGCAGTTTGTACCATCTGCAAGATGCATTATAGCAACATGCCATGGCTTATTCGACAGCACCTCCCCAACTCGCGACATCTTGCATATAGGAACAGGACAGCAGGCGCATTGGAGCACCATCATCTTCAATTTCCACTGCAATTAACACATCATCCTGACGTGGAAATATATAGTCCTTCCGACATCGTCGCTGGTTCAAAATCCTGGAACACCCTATCCAGCAGCACTGTGGAGTACCTGCACCTCACGGACTACAGCGCGTCAATAAGACGAGTCACCACCACATTCTCAAGGAAAACTAGTGATGGGCAATAAAGGCTGGCCTTGCCAGTGGTGGCAACATCCGAAGTGAAAAAATAAAATAAAAAATAACTATTTAATTTTCCCTTGGTGTTGCTGATCTCTAGTTAATGGATATGTTGTTTCCTTGAATACCAGGTGAGAACTGAGCTGGGAGCCATCAGCAACCCCATTCACAGAGCCGCCTCGTATCCAGAACCTGTCACTACATCGTTCATTTGGATACAGCAAAATTGAACGTGAAATCATAACATTTTAACCACCTAGATTAGGTCAAAATATAAATGTTACTATGTTATTTTCGCTTCTAAGTCCTTCCCATTGTTGTAACTTAGAGACTGTGGCATTAACGTACAGAGAGCTCCGGAGTTGAAAATGAAACAAGCAAATCACACAATTTTTGCAGGAAATACATATTTTGTGGTTACCAGGAAATTTGTAAACTACGTGTTGGGAAGCCCCGAAATCCAACTGTTTTTCAAGTGGTGATAAGACACCTATAGACCCGATGAACACTTCTGGGCCACGAGCCACACAATGCCCGACGTTCCAGGCAGCATCTGCATCACCTCTTTGCCAACAAGTTCTACTCTGAGATGGACAACGCAGTTGTGTCTCTGTCCTGTCTCTCGCTGTCTCTCTCTCTCTCTGTCCCTCTCTCCTTCTGTCGGTCTGTCGCCCTTACTGTTTGTCTGTCTCACTCCTGTCTACCTGTAAATGTCACCCCTGTCGATGACTGACTCTCTGTCGCTCTATCTCTCTCTCTGATTCTCTCTGACTGTCTCACTCGACCCCTCCCTCTTTCTGTCTGTCTCTCCCCCTCTCTGTCTGTTTCTCTCTCCTGTCTCTCTATGGCCCTCTGTTTCTCTCTCTCCTTCGCTGACTCTCTATCTCTGTTTACTTTCCCCTCAATCAGCTCTTTTCGATTAGCTTTCCATTGTTGTACCTTTTCTCAGTGTCATGTTCTTTCTATCCTGCTCACTTTCTATAATTTTTCTATCCCAGTTCTCCCTCTGTTTCAGGACTTCTGTCCCTTCCCACCAAATCAGTTTTAGCACCTTCTGATTCTGCCTCTTTTCAGAAGTAGTATCTCTCCCTCATTCCATTTCTTTCTCCTTTCTATATTTATTCCAATTCTCATTCTGTCTTCCTTTCGCTAAGTCTGTAGTTCTCTCTTTCTCGGACTCTCTGTCTCTATCCGTCTCTCTCTGCTCTCTTTATCGCTCTGTTTTCGCCTGTATCTGTGGCCCTCCCAGTCTCTCTCTATCCTTCTGTCTTTCTCTCATTCTCTGCCATATATCCTTCTTAATCTCTATATGTGTGCCCTACTGTCCTTGTCTGTGTATCTGTTTGTTTCTCTCTCTGTACAATATGAACGAGAACATTAATTAATACTGAGCAAAGTTACACTATGAGACCTGGCCCACAGCTTAATCTTCGGACTAGGTGGCCGAGTGTTTAAGGCGTGAGACTGAATATCCAATGAATTCGAACCCCAATCTTAATAGTTGTAATCATCGATTAGTCTGATGTTTGAATGCGTCTTTGCTGTTTGAGTGTTTAATGAGTCCTCATTTAAATATTCAGAAAATGTAAATCTAGTGAATCTTCCATATTGCTACCTGAATGTCTGTTCAGATTCAATCCCACAGTCTATTATTTACACTTATTGCTGATGATCAGGAGGCTTTCCCAATAAATCAACAAACCAACAAAAATGAATGAAATGGGACCTGAGTCATTGCCCGGCTGATTTTCCTGTGTAGATACAAGGAAAATCAGCCCGAGTCCGTCCCTGGCTATTGCGCTGGCAGATCCAACCGCTCAGTTAAAGAGTTCATACTCAACCCAATGAATATGGAATCCAAATTTCTCACTTATAAATGGAAACGTATTGGATTGGGAAACATGAATGGAATAGGAATCTTCAATGGAAAGGCCACAGCGAAATGACTGAGAACCGCTTATAGATCGGCAAACAACAATCGATTAAAAATCGTCAATGATGTGGGGCATTATCAATAGATTGGAAGCAATCGATGAATCGAGCAATATCAATCTTTTGGAAACTACGATGAAGGAGGAAATGTTTGAGGAAATTAATTTATTTTCGTAATACCTAACATCTGGAACACGCTTTCGCTATTTGGCTGTCACCCTGCAATAGAAAAGAGTACTTACCGTGTAATGAATACAGATCGCTACTCCTGGGCAAAGACTCCGGCAGAAAAGCGAAATGTTCAAAGTTTACATGGGTAGTTTGATCTTCCAGCTTAGATGGACACGGGGCGATTAATAAGCCTAGCAAAAAATATTTGATAAATGATTGGAGTCTAAAAGCAGGTACAGACAGTGATCGAACACAGGCTCCTGGATTCACGGAAATGACGCACTTCCACTTGGACTGGGAAAGAGAATGTACAAATAACATCACTGGATTGAGAAAGTGAAAGGGCAGATACCATCAACAGACTGGGAAAGTGAATGGAGATATACCATCAATGTATTGGGAAAGTGAATGGACGGATACCATCAATGGACTGGGAAAATGAATGGACAGCTACCATCAATGGATTGGGAAAGTGAATGAACAGATACGATCAGTGGATGGGGAAAGTGAGTGGACAGATACCATCAATGGATTTGGAAAGTGAATGGACATATACCTGCAATGGATTGGGAAAGTGAATGGACAGATACCATCAATGGATTGGGAAAGTGAATGGACATATACCTGCAATGGATTGGGAAAGTGAATGGACAGATACCATCAATGGATTGGGAAAGTGAATGGACATATACCTGCAATGGATTGGGAAAGTGAATGGACAGATACCATCAATGGATTGGGAAAGTGAATGGACAGATACCATCAATGGATTGAGAAAGTGAATAGACGGATACCGTCAATGGATTGGGAAAGTGAATGGAGAGATATGATCAATGGATTCGGAAATTGAATGGACAGATACCATCAATGGATTTGGAAAGTGAATGGACAGATACCATCAATGTATTGCGAAACTGAATGAACGGATACCAACAATGGATTGGGAAAGTATATGGGCAGATACCAACAATGGATTGGGAAAGTGAATGGATAGATGACATCAATGGATTGAGAAATTGAATGGACCGATGCCTTAATTCTGGGCCACTGCGCCGCCATCACAAGACCATGGCAAGTGATACTTCAGATGTCACACTCCAGATGTCAAATATTGTGCAATGTTAATTTCGGAATTGACCTTTCCCCACGGGAACCGTGTTACTGACCGATACTCCGACCTCCAAATGATCTGATATTGGCTTCGTTTTAACATTTAATTCGAAAAAGCGGCGCCGCCGACAGTGCGGCGGACAGTGCGGCACTGGGGCGGAGCCAACTGCCGCCTCTCTGCCATATTGTGTCTTAATGCAAGGAGCATTCGGAACAACGTGGATGAATTAGCTGCGCAAATAGAGGGAAATTAATACGATTTGATTGGGATTACAGAAACATGGCTCCAGGGTGGCCAAGGCTGGGAACACAACATCCAGGGTTATTCAATATTTAGGAAAGATAGGCAAAAAAGAAAGGGAGGTGGGGTAGCATTGCTGGTTAAAGAGGGGATTAACACAATTGAAAGGAAGGATATTAGCTCTGATGATTCGGAATCTGTATGGGTAGAACTGAGAAATAACAAGGGGCAGAAAAAGTTAGTGGGAGTGGTATATAGACCTCCAAACAGTAATACGGAGGTTGGGGACGGCATTAAAAGGGAAATTAGAGAAGCATGCAGTAAGGCGCAGCAGTCATCATGGGTGACTTTAATTTACATATAGATTGGGCTAAACAAATTAGTAAAAATACTGTGGAGGAGGAATTCCTAGAATTTTTACGAGTTGGTTTTCTGGAACAATATGTCGAGGAACCAACCAGAGATCAGGCCATCTTAGACTGGGTATTATATAACGAGAAAGGATTAATTAGCAATCTTGTTGTACGAGGCCTCTTGGGTCAGAGTGATCATAATATGATAGAATTCTTCATTAGGATGGAGAGTGAAGTAGTTGAATCAGAGACTAGGGTCCTGAATTTAAATAAAGGTAACTACGATGGTATGAGGCGCGAATTGGGTAGGATTGATTGGGGAATGTCACTCAAGGGGTTGACTGTGGATAGGCAATGGCAAACATTCAAAGACTGCATGGATGAACTACAGAATTTGTACATCCCAGTGTGGCATAAGAATAAAACAAAAAGGGTGACTCAACCGTGGCTAACAAGGGAAATTAGGGATAGCATAAGATCCAAGGAGAGGGCATATACATTGGCCAGAAAAAGCGGTAGCCCTGAGGATTGGGAGCAGTTTAGGATTCAACAAAGGAGGAAAAAGGGATTAATTAGGAAGGGAAAAATAGAATATGAAAGTAAGCTTGCTGGGAACATAAAAATTGATTGTAAGAGCTTTTATAGATATGTGAAGAGAAAAAGATTAGTGAAATCAAGTGTAGGTCCCTTGCAGTCAGAAGCGGGGGAAGTTATAATGGGGAACAAAGAAATGGCAGCCCAATTACATGCATATTTTGGTTCTGTCTTCACAAAGGAGAACACAAATTAGCTCCCAGAGATGTTGGAGAACATACGGTCTGATGAAAGGGAGGAACTGAAAGAAATCAGTATTTGCAGGGAAATGGTGTTAGGGAAATTGACGGTATTGAAGGCCGATAAATCCCCAGGGCCTGATAATCTACATCCTAGGGTACTTAAGGAAGTGGCCCTAGAAATAGTAAATGCATTGCTGATCATCTTCCAACATTCGATGGAATCTGGAACTGTACCCATGGATTGGAGAGTAGCTAATGTTACCCCACTATTCAAAAAGGGTGGTAGAGAGAAAGCGGGGAATTACAGACCGATAAGCCTGACATCGGTAGTGGGGAAAATGCTAGAGTCCATTATAAAGGATGTAATAGCTGAGCATTTGAAAAACAGTGACAGGATCGGACAAAGTCAACATGGATTTACAAAAGGTAAATCGTGCTTGACTAATCTACTGGAATTTTTTGAGGATGTAACTGGGAAAATAGAGAAGGGAGAACCAGAAGATGTGGTGTATTTGGACTTTCAAATGGCTTTCGATAAGGTCCCGCATAAGAGATTAGCGGGTAAAGTTAAGGCACATGGGATTGAGGGCAAGGTATTGACTTGGATAGAGAACTGGTTGGCGGACAGAAAGCAGAGAGTAGGAATTAATGGGTCCTTTTCCGAGTGGCAAGCAGTGACTAGTGGGGTACCGCAGGGATCGGTCCTTGGACCCCAACTATTCACAATATACATTAATGATCTAGATAAGGGAATTAAATGTAATATCTCCAAGTTTGCAGATGACACAAAGCTGGGTGGGAGTGTGTGCTGCGAGGAGGATACCGAGAAACTCCAGGATGATCTGGACAGGTTGGGTGAGTGGGCAGAAGCGTGGCAGATGCAATCTAACGTGGATAAGTGCGAGGTTATCCACTTTGGTGTCAAAAACGGAAAGGCAGACTATTATCTGAATGGCAATAGATTGGGAGAAGGGGAAGTGCAACGAGACCTGGGTGTCCTTGTGCACCAGTCGCTGAAAGTAAGCATGCAGGTGCAGCAGGCGGTGAAGAAGGCAAATGGTATGTTGGCCTTCATAGTGAAAGGGTTTGAGTATAGGAACAGGGATGTCCTGCTGCAGTTGTACAGGGCCTTGGTGAGACCACACCTTGAGTACTGTGTGCAGTTTTGGTCGCCTTATCTGAGGAAGGATGTTCTTGCCATGGAAGGAGTTCAGCGAAGATTCACAAGGCTGATACCTGGGATGGCAGGAATGACATATGAGGAGAGATTGGGTCGATTGGGCTTATACTCACTGGAGTATAGAAGAATGAGAGGGGATCTCATCGAAACATATAAAATTCTGACAGGTCTGGACAAACTAGATGCAGGAAGAATGTTCCCGATGGTCGGAGAGTCCAGAAACAGGGGTCATAATCTATGGATAATGGGTAAACCATTTAGGACAGAAATGAGGAAGAATTTCTTCACCCTGAGAGTGGTGAACCTGTGGAATTCTCTACCACAGAAGGTAGTTGAGGCGAAGTCATTAAATATTTTCAAGGTTGAGTTAGATATATTTCTTAAAGCTAAAGGTATCAAGGGATATGGGGAGAAGGCAGGTACAGGGTACTGAGTTTAGATGATCAGCCATGATCTCATCGAATGGCGGAGCAGGCTCGAGGGGCCGAATGGCCTGCTCCTGCTCCTATCTTCTATGTTTCTATGTTTCTATGTATAAGTGACAATGACGGAGTGTTGGAACAGGCCCGGCTCGCTCAGTCGGTGGAGCGTCAGTTTCTCAATCTCAAGGTCCTGGATTCCAGCCCCAGTTTGCGTTGAGTTTTATTTTGCTTTCACGGCCGAATTCCAGTTCTGAATTCCCGCGGCAGTGGCACCGCGCTGAAAACGAGTCTTTATCCAGTACCTTGTGCTCAGTAATATAATTATAGAGTCACAGCGTCATAACGGCACAGTAGGAGGCCATTCGGCCCATCGAGTCCGTTTCAACTCTCTGTATAGCAATCCAGTCAGTCTCATTCCCTACTCTATCCCCAAGTTTATTTCCCTCAAGTGCCTATTGAGTCTCCACTCGAAAACATTGAGTGTCTCCGCTTCCGCCACTTCCGTTGCCAGTGAGTTCCAGGTCCTCACCACTCGCTGCGTAAAAAAGTTTTTCCTCACATCCCCCCTGTATCTCTTGCCCAAAACCTTAAATCTTTGTCCATTACTCCTTGTACCATCAACTAGTTGGAACTTCTTTCCCCGTCTAGCCTATCCAGATTCGTCATAATCTTGTAAACCTCTATCAAATCACCCCTCAACCTCCTTTGCTCTAATGAAAACAATTCCAGCTTCTCCAACCTGTCCTTGTAATTAAGATGCCCCATCCCCAGAACTAAATTGGACAGTTCTTTCAAAGAGCCGGCATAGGCAGGACGGGCCGAACGGCCTCATTCTGTGCGGTCAGATTGTATGATCCTAAGAGTCAATGATTCTATGACTCCATTCGCTTCACACAACAAATAGTCTGCCATAACCTGTCCTCACTCTCTGAATTAGCTCCCCAAACCCTTCCATCTCCTCCTTTAAGACGCTCCTTAAAACCGTTAGCTTTGAGGAGATTTTTGGTCACATGTTTTAATAGCTCCTTCTTTGGATTGGGCTTCTATATTTTTGGGCACACCTCTATGACGCGCATTTGGAGATCCCCGGAAGGGTGGAGATGGCCAGGGTTTACCAAGCTGTGTGGTAAACTTTACTGAATATGTGTGTTTGTGTCTGTTTGTTACATTAAATAAATGAGGGCATATGCCGCTTCTCTCCCTGACACTGGGAAACCAGTGAGACAGACTTTATAGCAAGGTTCTGTTTATTGTGAAAAAGCAAAGAAGTTATACTTCCAGAATTAAAAGAAGCTCTGATCCTGATGTGATTTGAACACGCAGCTTTACTGATGTTGAGTTAGAACACTCTTCCGTACAGCCACGAGTCCTCCATTTGGACAAATGTAGGAGATGTTTCTATATATCAATGTTTCTCAAACACCGTTTCATTCTCCCCCAGAATCACTACATCACAGGAAAATAAACCAGCAATCTGCTCAAAATACACAGCAGGTCGAGCAGCTTCCGAAAAACTATCAAACTTTTGGCGTATAGACAATAGTTAGAACTGCAAACAGGGCCGTGTGAAAATATAAACTGTGTGTGTGTAAATATAGAATCATAGCAACTCACAGCACACGAGGAGGACATTCGGCCCGTCGTGCCTGTACTGGTTTAGAAAGAGCAGCCGTGCTCAGTCCCACAGGCCCCGCTATTTGTTATTTAACCCTGAAGGTTCCTCACCCTGAAGTATCTGTCCAACTCCCTTTAAAATTATTGATGGAATAAGCTTCCACCAGCTCCTCAGATAGAACGTTCCAGATCCCGGCAGCTTACAAAATACATTTGGAATGAAGACAGATGCCACCCCCCCACCCCCCAATAAATGAATAAATGTTACAGATACAAGTAAATACATTTGCAAGCAGCAGAATCATGAAATGCATTTACTTGTGAAACAATTTAAAAATCAATTTGCATCTAAAGCGGAGAGACTCAATGATATTGAGAATGATCCTAATGATTCCTGGCACCGTTCCCCGGGAGTCTAGTTGTTGGTCATCGGCGCTCTTACCGCTCCAGCTCCTGTCCAATTACAATTGATGGGATTGACTCTTACAACAGGTGTTGATTCCGAACCTTTTAAAATTAATTACATGTGAAAAATGCTTTAATCCCCATTAATTAACCTGTAATGTTCTTTTACAGAATGAAAGAATTGCTACCATGGTTACTGAGGGACAGTCCAAGCTTCAATCACTTGTTTTGCTCTTTGCATGTGATGAACATTTATCCTTATCGCCTTTCAATACTATATTTTGGAGCCTGGTTTGAAATGTTCTGTGCTTATGACTCCAGGACTCTGGGGCAATTTTTGTTAAGTTTTACAGGTTCGGCTATTCCTCAGAAAAAATCGTTCTCTAACACAATGTTTTGAGAAAATACACTGACTTATCTTTCTGAGGTCCAAAGTGGATGATCAGACACTTCCCCACATTGAAATCCATTATTCACAGTTTTGCCCACTCACATAATCCATCAATGTCCTTTTACAATTCACTGCTCCCATCTACAATGCTTACTGTGCTCCCAACTTAGTGTCATCAGCAAATTTGGATATCCGGTTCTCTATTCCTTCATCTAAGACATTTATCAATATAGTGAAAAGCTGACGCCCCAGTCCAGCTCCCAGGGGACACCACTAGTCACATTCTGCCAATTGGAGCACATACCCATTATCACTACTCTGTGTCTGCTACCTCCTGAACAATTCCCTACCCGTGTCAATACGTTGCCTCAAATTCCATGCGCTTTGGTTTTTGCTAACAGTCTCTTGTGTGCAACCTTATCAAATGCCTGCTGGATGTCGTTGTACTAAATCTAGTAAATCCCTCTGTACGATTTAGTTTTCGTATTCTCCATGTCTCTATTAGTTTATCCTTTCCCTCTACTATGAAGACCGATACAATGTGAATGTTTAACATGTCTACCATTTCCTTATTTTCAACTACAATGTCGCCTGCGTCTGTGTTTAAGGTGCCCGCATTATACTGAGCCTCTCTGTGAGACCGTGAATAATTATGTTAATGTCCATCATTTTGAAAAAGACTGAACGAAATGCTCATGTTTGACGAGTGACAGTAAAAATGAAATTGATTTCCTGCTCTGCATGTCCGGAGCATTTACCCTTCCCGTTTTGCGCACTGTATTTTAAGGGTTTGGTTAAAAATGTTCAGTGCTTATGAATCCAGGAATCTGCTGCAGCCGTTGATAAATTTAAAAGGATTGTAGACCCTTTCACACGAAAAGAAACGTTCATGAGGAGCAAGTTCCCACAGATTGTTTCCGCCCGGGTTTCCCCATTGAGGCCAAAAGAAAGTTCCCCTCACTTCGGTATCTGTAAATGCTGCGAGAAGGCTGAGTAACCCGGATATAATCGCCTCGCCTTTTCGGAAGCCTGTGCTGGGTGTACGGGGAGATTTGTCCCGGGCCCTGGCAGCTTGCATTCCAGGGATGGGCAGTAACCGGCTGACTGAGGCTTCATTCGCCCCTTTCCACTGGCAGCGGGTGATTGGAGAGTGCGGGGCCGCAATGTTGCTGCTTGTCCCGGCCTCACTCACTTTGGAGCTGGGGAAGAGCGAATCATTGATGGGCTTGTTCCCGGGTTTGAAATGCGGCTTCGAACTGCTGCTGTTGACCGAGGCAGCGCTGCAGGATCCTTGAATCATCTCTCGCAATTCAACTGATATCAGCCGAAATATGCAGCTTTGAGAGGGGCTTTCTGCACCGTCAGGGCTGCTGAGGGGAGCGAGTGAGAGAACATAGGAACATCGGAACAGGAGTAGGCCATGCAGCCCCTCGAGCCTGTTCTGCCATTCAATTAGATCATGGCTGATCTGCGACCGAACTCCATATACCCGCCTTTCATATCCCTTAATACCTTTGGTTAACAAAAAGCTTTCAATCTCAGATTTAAAATTAACAATTGATCGAGCATCAATTATCATTTGCGGAAGAAATTTCCAAACTTCTGCCACCCCTTGTGTGTAGAAGTGTTTCCTAATTTCACTCCTGAAATGTATGTCTCTAATCTTTAGTCTATGCCCCCTACTCCTAGAATCCCCAGCCAGCGGCAATAGTTTCTCTTGATCTACCCTATCTGTTCCCCTTAATGTCTTGAAAAATTCGGTCACATCATCACTTAACCTTCTAAACTCTAGTGAATACAACCGTAATTTGTGTAATCTCTCCTTTTATCTTAACCCCTAAAGTCCGGGTATCATTCTGGTAAACCTACGCTGCACCTCATCCCAGACCAATATATCGTTCTTAAGGTGTGGTGCCCAGAACTGCTCACAGTACTACAGGTGTGGTCCAACCAGGGTTTTCTCGAGTGGCAGCGACACTACATACAGAGATACAGAGAAAATGTAGAGTTTGAATGTGTACATAACCGAACTGAGAAACAGCAAATGTAACAAAGCTGTGAGATATTGTATATTGTTAATATCTAAACACAAATGTGAATTATTCTGTTTTCCTAATATTTAATTGAACAAGTTCTCAAAATACTTCTGCCCGATTCCGAATCAGAGACATTTCGTGTGTTAAGCAAACATGATAACCACTGCACTACAGAAACACGGCAGCAAGAATGATTTTAGGAACATAACCATCCGAGCTGCACTTCAGGAAATAGTTTTACAGAAATAGAATTTCGGTGCTCTGTTGATTAATGTTGTAGAGAATAGCAGAACTTGAACTAGTAGTAGAATCATAGAATGACACAGCACAGAATAATTATTATTAGTAAAAAAACAATACTAGCAAAATTAATGGGACGAAAAGTTGATAAATTCCAAGGACCGGATGACCTACATCCTAGGGTTTTGAAAGAGGTGGCCATTGGGATAGTGGACGCATTGGTTGTCATCTTCCAAAATGTTATAGATTCTGTAACGGTTCCTGCAGATTGGAGGATAGCAAATGTAACCGCGCTATTTAAGAAAGGAGGGAGAGAGAAAACGGGGAACTACCGACTTGTTAGCCTCACATCAGTATTTGGGAAAATGCTGGAATCTATTATAAAGAATGCAATAACTGGGCACTTAGAAACGAATAGTTAGATTGTGCAGATTCAACTTGGATTTATGAAAGGCAAATCTTGTTTGACAAATTATTGGAGTTCTTTGAGGATGTAACTATTGGAGTAGACAAAGGGCAACCAGTAGATGTGGTGTATTTGGATTTTCAGAAGGCCTTCGATAAGGTCCCATACAAGAGTTTGGCTGAACAAAGTTAGGGCACATGGAATTGGGGGTAATATACCAGCATGGATTGCGAATTAGTTAGCAGACAGAAAACAAAGTGTAGGGAAAAACGGGTCTTTTTCAGGACGACAGGCTGTGACTAGTGGGGTACCGCAAGGATCGGTGCTCGGGCCCCAGCTATTCACAATCTATATCAATGATTTCGATGAGGGGACTAAATATAACATTTCCAAATTTGCTGATCATACAAAGCTAGGTGGCAGTGTCAGTTGTGAAGAGGATGTGAAGAGGCTTCAAGGGGATCTCGACAGGTGCAGTGAGTGGGCGAGAACATGGCAGATGGAATATAAGGTGGATAAATGTGAAGTTATCCACTTTGGCAGAAGAAAACAGAAAGGCAGAGTATTTCCTAAATGGTGAAAGATTGGGGAATGCAGATGCTCAAAGGGTACCTGGGTGTCCTTGTACATGAGTCACTGAAAGTGAAATTGCAGGTGCAGCAAGCCATTAGGAAGGCAAATTTTATGCTGGCCTTCATTACAAGAGGATTTGCTTACAGGATTAAAGAAGTCTTACTCCAATTATATAGGGCCTTGGTGAGACCACACTGGAGTACTGTGTTAAATTTTGGTCTCCTTACTTGAGGAAGGATATACTTGCCCTAGAGGGTGTGCAACGAAGGTTCACGTGATTGATTCCTGGGATTGCGGGACTGTCGTATGAGAACAGATTGAGTAAACAAGGCCTGTATTTTCTTGAATTCAGAAGAATGAGAGTGGATCTCATTGATGGATATAAAACGTATTACTGGGCTTGATAGGATGGATGCTGGGAGAATGTTACCCTTGGCTGGGGTGTCTAGAATCAGGGGCCACAGCTTCAAGCTAAAGGGTAGGCCATTCAGGACAGAGATGAGAAGAACATTCTTCACACTGAGGGTGGTGAATCTTTGGATTGTCTACTCCAGAGGGCTCTGGAGGCTCAGTCATTGGGTATATTCAAAACAGAAGTCGATAGATTTCTGACTCGTAAAGGCATCAAGGGATATGGCGATAGGGCCGTTGAATGGAGTTGAGGCAGAAGATCAGCCATGATCTCATTGAATGGTGGAGCAGGCTCGAAGGGCCAAATGGCCTACTCCTGCTCCTATTTTTTATGTTCTTAGAAGGAGGCAATTCGCCCATCGTGCCTGTGTCGGCTCTTTGAAAGTGCCCCAATTAATCCCACTCCACTGCTCTTTCCCCATAGACCTGCACATGTTTCCCTTTCAAGTAATTATCCAATTCCATTTTGAAAACTGAGAATTTGGAAAAACAATATTGTCAGAGGTGTTGGAGCCTCTGCCGTGTCGATGCACAGTGAGCGGTGACTGACGAAGTTCCCCTGATTCAATGACACTGAAACTTGAACTCGGAATTCTTCCACAGTTTCGTTAAAAAAAATAATTATTTGTGGAATTGATTTCAAATCGATTTTTTTTAAGAGTTTATTTCGATCAAACGAGTCCTTATTTTGCCGAGTTGGTGTATACAATCCAATCACACGAGTTGTTTAATCTGTTACAGCGGCAGTTATACAAAGCGGAGAAAGTTTTGCTACAGCTGTACAAAGTCCTGGTTAGACCACCTCTGGAGGACTCTGTACAGTTCTGGGCCCGGCATCTCTGAAATTATAGACATTGGCCTCGGAAGCAGTGCAGCACAGATCCACCAGACTGTTTCCAGGGTCCGAAGGTTAGATTATTAGGCGAGATTACATAAACTAGGCTTGTATTCCTTGGAATATAGAAGGTTAAGCGCTGATTTCATTGAGGTTTTTAGAATTATGAAAGGAATTAATAGGGTTAAAAAAGTGAAACTTTTTTTCACTTGATCATTGTGCACAGGACCCTTACTTAGAAAAATGATCAATAACTTTCAATGACGATGGAGTATTTTTGTTGTCCTATTCTGCAAATTATGTCATCAATCTACCCGCTGAAAGGCTCTGGTAGCACAGGGGTTGGACAAACTCCATGTGTCATTGTACAAGTCGGTTGCTTTACACGTGGTGCGTTGTGACCTCATCTTGAAAGGCGAGTCTCTTCAATATCCAATACAAAGTGAATTGTAAACTTGAAGGACAAGCACAGGAATACAAGTCACTCGTGAACACAAACCACATGGTGCTCATTTTCAAAATCATGGCGATCAGCTTTTATATAAAGTGGAATAAATGTGCTTTGATAAGATTTGAAAATAGATGTTACTTGTATTTGTGTCTTTTGTTCTTCAATTTATTAAACTTTCTAGCGTCTGACTCCCGTTGAGTCTCTTCTTCCTCTATTGAAGGAGAAAGGAGGAGTTTGACGTTGACCAGACCCGCACTGCGCCTGATATTTATGAGCTCTTTCTTATATTTAGTGTTTTATGCCCCTTTGCTCGGCGTCATTTAGCTGATTACATTGTACAATTATGGAACTGTTAAGAGGGTTGAGCCAAACTGCTCAAAGCCTTCGGTTTTAAGGAGGGTCTGAAAGGAGGTGAGGGAGGGGTAAAGGTGGAGGGGTTTAGGCAGGGAGTTCCAGAGCATGACGTCATCACAGATATTGCATCATGTTCGCATGTGCCTGCTGTCAGACCGCAGTGTTTTACAACGTTTTACATTTAAAAAATACAGTTATTAGATGCAGGAAAATTATCATTAAAATGGCCCAGCGTGTTTTAAATTGTTTTCCCTAATACCAGCTGTACAATAGCCACACATTCAATGTAGCCTCACACGGTTCGATGGCGTATTCCAGTTCTATATATGTAGATACAGAATCAATTTCCATCAGTTTATTTGAACCCGATAACATATTTGGCCCAGAAATTGATCTCGCTCTGTTCCCGCGGGGGTAAGGCTTTCCCGCGATCTCTCACTCCGCTTGTGCTTTTTCAGATCCAGCTCGCACGAACTTGATGTTCCAGACATCTGGGCAGTGCTTGCGTATCCCAGCGGCGTCGTGAATTCGTGCGAGCTGTGGGATCACGTGACTCAGTTAGAGCCAATGGCAGCACACCATCTTCCATTCATAAGTTTCACATACGTTTTATGAAATCTATGAATCTTACACCCCCCCCAAAATAACAGCTAAACCTCAATTAAATTTAAAAAAAACATCACATTAATAAAATAAGTATAGTTAAATAAATTAACCATTTTAAATAAAAAATTAAATTTTTGAAAAATTTAAAATCTTTTAAAAAGTTATAAAAATAAACTTACCTGTCTTTAAAGTCTCTAAAAAAGATATACCTGTTAAAAAAAATTCAAAATAATACTTAATTCACTACTTACCTTGTTAAAAGTGGGTCTTACTCCTCCTTTTTACATTTCTAAAATCTTCCGTACTTACCTGCGCGTCCAAAGCATGAAGTGCACAGCGTGCGCGCAGCCTGTAGCGTGCACGCGATGCATCGAGGAACCGCCCCCTTTTCAAAAGACCAAGTGTCGGTTTTCAGCGCATGCGCAGGGCATGCAGAAAACCGGCAATTGGAGAGAGAATACGCGAGAGTACGCAGTGCGTACTCTCGCGTCGCGGGATGAATTTTTGGCCCAATGTTTCAGGTCGATGACCCTTCGTCACCGTTCTGACGAAGGGTCAGCCACCTGAAACGTTAACTCTGTTCCTGTCTCCACAGATGCTGCCTGACCTGCTGAGTATTTCCAGCATTTTCTGTATTCACTATAAGCCCTCTGACTCCCACAGCTACCTGGAATACACTTCCTCCCACCTCGCTTCCTGTAAGGACCCTGGTCCATTCTCCCAGTTTTTCCCTCTCTGCCGCATCTGCTCTGACGATGCCACGTTCCATACCAGAGCTTCCGACATGTCTTCCTTTTTCCTCAACCGAGGATTCCCCTCTACCGTAGTGGACACGACTCTTGACCGTGCCCATTCTATTTCCCGCACTTCAGCTCTCACCCCTTCCCCTCTCTCCCGGAACCACGATACGGTTCCCCTTGTCCTCAACTTTCACCCCACCGGCCTCCGCATTCAACGGATCATCCTCCGCCATTTCCACCACGTCCAGCGTGATCCCACCACCAAACACATTTCCCCTCACCTCCCCTTTCAGCATTCTGAAGGAACCGCTCCCTGCACAACACCCTGGTCCACTCCTCAATCACTCCAAAAATCCATTCCCCTACCCAAGGCACCTTCCCATGCAAGCGCTGGAAATGCAACACCTGCCATTTTACCTCTTCCCTACCCACTGTCCAGGACCCCAAACACTCCTTCCAGGTAAAACAGCGCTTTACTTGCACTTCTTGCAATTTATTATACAGTATTCGCTGCTCATGATGCGGTCTCCTCTACATTGGGGAGACCAAACGCAGATTGGGTGAATACTTTGCGGAACACCCCCATTCAGTCCGTAAGTGTGACCCCGAGCTTCTGATCGCCTATCACTTTAATTCTCTGCTCCACTGTCACTCTGATCTCTGCGTTCTCGGCCTCTTACACTCTTCCAACAAAGTACAACATAAGATCGAGGAACAGCACCTCATCTTTCAATTAGGCACTTTAAAGCCTTCTGGACTCAACATCGAGTTCAACAATTTCAGACCATAAACTCGGCCCATATTTTATTTTTTTTCATTATTATTTTTCCTTTTCCCTTTTTTTTCTATCACATGACGGCTGTTGATGATTCTGCCATTGCCATTCACACCTCATCTAGATACATCTTTTATTCCTTAACTGTCCCATTACCATCTCCTTTTGCTTGCACCATTTTCACTTTTGTCTTTTTATCTCTCCTGTCTTCCACCCCATCACAGATCTTCCCTTTTGTTCTTTCCTCCGCTCCCGCCGCCCCCCCCCCCGCACATTTCCCGGCCCCTACACTTGCTTTAAAATCTGTTACATCTGTAATTTTTCCAGTTCTGACGAAGGGTCCTCGACCTGAAACATTAACTCTGTTTCTCTCTCTATAGATGCTGCCTGACCTGCTGGGTATTTCCAGCATTTTCTGTTTTTATTTCAGGATAAATTCTCCTTGTTATATAAAATCCTGGGGGCGAAATTTTCAGCAGCAGTTAGTGTTTCACAATATAACTCACCCCGAGATGTTATACAGATTAATATAATGCACAGAGTATATAGTACAGGGAATCACCGCTATATCATTTTATTCAGAGAAAATCGCCCCATTCCCATAAAATCCGGGATATAAGGAGCATCATAAATGAGTCAAGTTTTCCCAAACATGACGGAGCCAGTCACTGAGCTTCAGGAGGGTAAATCTGATCATCCGGGAATGAGACCGGACAGAGGGACATTTAAAGGCGTCACACAGACAGCACTTTACTTAATAATTACATTTACAGACAGTCCCTAAATATATGAGGAGTTGAACAGAGTGAGATTCATTCCCAGTGACAGGAATAGGGGGGAATTTTGCGGGGGTCAGCGGGCGCGATCGGTGTAGGGTCGGGAGGGAAACTGGATTTTACCCTAAGGGTCGGGACCTCGCTGTCAACCCTCCGCCACGCGCCTTTCCCAAATGTTGGTTCTGTCAGCGCTGAGCAGACCCGACATGCAGCGGCGGGTGGGAGGCCGGCAGGGGGGGGGGGGGCGTTAGTGGGGCTGGGGGTGCCATTCAAGTCTTTATGACCTTGTTAACAAAGGATTAACAACTATTTTAGCTCACCTTCACAGTTCACCAAGTTGCCCACGTTGTCCACGCTGCTCAGGGATTACGTCAGGTAAACAGGGCGGGAGTTGAATGGCCATGGAATCATCTCATTACTTGACAGCTGGAAATGTGCTATAAAAGCTCCCATCTCACAGCTGTTCACTTTCCAAGCACAGAAGCTGTTGCTTACTGCATTTGGAAGACAGAGCGAGCTGTATGCAGTTTGCAAGTGTTCAGAACAAACTCTCTATCCAGTGTCCCCTCAATGGAACAGCCTCTCTCACCATTGACAGATCGCTTCTGTCAACTCAAGTTCACCTGCCATCTATTACATCAGCATGGGTATGGTTTCGACTGTCTCACCTTGGGCCTCAGAGTCCCACCACCATCAGCCCCAACACATGCAGCACCAGGCACACCAGCAGCACCAACAACAACACCAATCCATTCCACAACTCCTGATGCTGCACAGCACAGAGGGCATCAACACTCGTCCACATTGCTGATCGGGACGCTAGAGATGGCCTCACCATGGCCAGATTATCTTCATTGACGCTGCATGGCCTGCATGCAACATTATGCGCCAGGTTGCCGCAGTCCACACCAACAACATAAAGTACCCCTACAATGCCCAAACCATTCCTGTCACACTCATAAGCATTGCGTGGGGTACCGTTATGTCTCACCTATTCACTGCAACTCACTATGCCACATCCAAAGGTGCACAAAACAGAAACTTCACAGGAACATTGGCTAAAACACATAATTGCCAACCCTTGTGTGTTGTTAGTTGATATGTTTGGACTAGGTTGAGGGAGAGTCTGATGGGTGGCTAGTGAGTTGGGGATGTGATAATATAGATAGAGAGGGACGGGTGGAGGTGCAAGTTAAGTTGCTGTGAGTAAGAATGTGCAGGAGTAGAGTAGAGAAGGCAGAGTGACGGGGATGAGATGAGTGGCAGCGCAGGATGAGATTGAGGGTTGCTTTGCAATAACGTTTCGTGATCTACTGAGATCATTGAAAGATTTGCGCAACTGCAGCCTGGTCCTCCTGACAACAACCCTGCTTGAGCCCCACTTTGCACTGTAGAACCAGGCTGTGTTGGTCTCTTCCGCCCATTGGAAGTGAAGAGCATCTCCCCGCGTGCGGTGGCTCCCTCCATAAGCATATGGAGGGAGTTATGGGCGAGCCTGGGTGCAGCCGTGCTCCTCTGTGCAGAGGTTGTCAGTGTTTGCAACACCTCAATACTGTAGAACACTGACATCACAATGGACAAACTCAATGTGCGCGTCATCAAATGACGTAATCAAACCGGCTTCCTCCAATTCTCCAGAGCGAGGCCGGGACCCGAACCCGACCCCGGCCGCACCCGACCCGCCACCGACACCGGCCGCACCCGACCCGCCACCGACCCCGGCCGCACCCGACCCGCCAACGATCGCAGCCGCACCCGACCCGCCCAGTTGGGAAATCGCGGGAGGAAACTGGGTTATTAATGTCCTGAAGTACTTTCAGTGATTGTTGCAATATCCGAGAGAGAAAAATATATCAGATCTGGAGTTTGATTAAGTTTGTTTCTCTCTGTTTGTGTTTAGACTGAGCGGCAATGAACTGGGAGATTCAGGAATGAAACTGCTGTCCGCGGCTCTGAGGAACCCGGACTGCAAAATACAGAAACTGGAGTAAGTACCAGACTGTGAGATTGTGTTTATAATAACTGGATGTCCGACACTGTACATTATTATTAGTATCAGTAATAGTGTTATTAATAAACACTGGGGATTTACTCTGATTCCTGTTATTTCTCTCTTTGATCCCCAGGCAGTATAATAACGGTCTCACAAATTCTTGTGCCGAGGATCTCGCCTCCGCTCTCAGTACAAACCGCTCACTGACGGTTCTGGAACTGGGTAAAAATAAACTGGGAGATTCCGGAGTGAAACTACTGTCTGCGGCTCTGAGGAAACCGGACTGTAAAATACAGAAACTGGAGTAAGTACCAGACTGTGTGAAATTGTGTTTATAATAACTGGATGTCTGACACTGAACATTTTTATTAGTATCAGTAATCGTGTTATTAAGAAACTCTGGGAATTTACTCTGAATCCTGTTATTTCTCTCTCTGATCCCCAGGCTATGTGATGTCGGTCTCACAGATTCTTGTGCTGAGGATCTCGCCTCCGCTCTCAGTACAAACCGCTCACTGACGGATCTGTCCCTGGGATCAAACTCCTTCACAGACCGATCTGTCCCCGCTCTCAGCCGCTTCATACAGACCTGCAGGAGTCTGGAGCGGATCCGGTGAGTGTTTGTGTTAATATTTAATGTAGTAAATAAAATATCAATGGGATTCAGTGACATTTATTGGTAACATTTGTCTGAAATTATAATTGAATTGTTAACCCCAGTCTCCCTGTTATTCAAACTGTTATTCAATTTGTTTATTTACTGCTTAATCTTTAATCTGTTTCAGGCTGTGGGGGAATGAGTTCAGTTCAAATGGAAAAAGACACCTGGAGTCGCTGCGGGAATTCAGACCCAGACTGAGAGTGGATGTGTGAGAGCGCGCGTCATCTCCCATTGTGATGTCAGAGGCCCAGACACAGGGTCACGAGACTCAGCCGTCCGGCCCCACAGCGCTGCTTCTGCAGGATATCCGGGGCTGAATGTTCCCCAGTGGGGTACTGGGGAAATGCACAGACAGGAAGGGCCCAGGGTGGGGCTCAGTCTGGGCTGCAGTGGGACACTGACAATTGCACTCATTATTCCTGGGTGTCTCTCCCAGAGAGGAGACGGACTCTGTAACACGTGTCCCTGTGTACACTGTGTGTCTCTGCCAGTGAGGAGTCAGACTCTGTAACCAGTGTCCCTGTGTACAGTGTGTGTCTCTCCCAGTGAGGAGTCAGACTCTGTAACAAGTGTCCCTGTGTACAGTATGTGTCTCTCCCAGTGAGGAGTCAGACTCTGTAACCCGTGTCCCTGTGTACAGTGTGTGTCTCTCCCAGTGAGGAGTCGGACTCTGTAACCAGTGTCCCTGTGTACAGTGTGTGTCTCTCCCAGTGAGGAGTCGGACTCTAACAGGTGTCCCTATGTACAGGGTGTATCTCTCCCAGTGAGGAGTCGGACTCTGTAACAAGTGTCCATATAGACAGTGTGTGTCTCTCCCAGTGAGGGGACAGACTCTGTAACAAGTGTCCCTGTGTACAGTCTGTCACTCTCCCATTGAGGAGTTGGAGTCTGTAACAAGTGTCCCTGTGCACAGTGTGTGTCTCTCCCAGTGAGGAGTCGGACTCTGTAACAAGTGTCCCTGTGTACAGCGTGCGCCTCTCCGAGTGAATAGTCCGACTCTGAAACAAGTGTCCCTGTGTACAGTGTGAGTCTCTCCCAGTGAGGAGTCGCACTCTGTAACAAGTGTCCCTGTGTACAGTGTGTGTCTCTCCCAATGAGGAGTCGCATTCTGTAAAAAGTGTCCCTACAACCCTCCGATATCGCTCCACTCCTCTGACCTGTTGGACATCCTCGACTTTTGTTGATCCACATTGGCGCCTTGACTTCAGCTGCGAAGGCCCTAAACTCTGGATATCCCTCCCTAAATCTCCTCACAGCTCTACCATTCCCCCCTCCTCCTTTAAACGCTTCATAAAACCTATCTCTTTCAACGAGCTTTCGGCCATCTCTCCTAAAGTCTCCATGTGGCTCAGTTTCGAATTTTGCCTGAGAATTGCCTTGTGTCGTTTCATTACATTAAAGCCGCTATATAAATGCAAGTTATTGTTGTTGTCCCTGTGTTCTGTTAATAAAACTCCACCGCTTACTTCAGCTCACGCCTCGTCTCCTCGACTTTTTCAATAACAGGCTTCGTTGTTTTCTATATATTAAATAAAGATTCCTCAAAAACACATCCCACCTTCTCCCCCTCTGGGGGAGGCCTCGGTCAGTCCTCTCTGGAGGAGGTCTAACAGTAAAAGCTGCTGTGGGATTTTGCATTCTTCTAATTCCCCTCCACTCAAATCAAGACAAGAGAGGCAGGTGAAATCAAGACAACATGCAGAATAGAAATCAAAACAGAAAATGCTGGATACTCAGCAGGTCAGGCAGCATCTGTGGAGAGAGGAACAGATTTAATGTTTCAGGTCGATGAACTTACGTCAGGACCTGGACAGGTTCTGAGAAAAGGTCATCGAGCTGAAACGTTAACTCTGTTTCTCTCTCTCTCCACAGATGCTGCCTGAACTGCTGAGTATTTCCAACATTTTCTGTTTTAATTCCCATTTCAATCAACCGCATTTTTTTTGCTTTTGATTCAGAATAGAAAGCCTGTATCTGCAGGCCGGAAAATGAAAATATAAGATACTGAAAAGTGTTTTTTTTGCTTTTAAACTGCCAAACACAGCAGAGCAATGAGAGAAATCAACTTTCTTTCTTTGCTGACAGTGTTGTGTGGCAATTTTACAGGCTGGCCTGTGTGTGTGTCTTTGTGTGTGTGAGAGAGAGAGACAGCAAAAGCTGGTGTGTATGCAGGGCTTGACTGATTTCAAGTTACCTGCTGTGTGCATTGGTACTGCATCTCATGTCTTGAAAAAAACAGGAAGTATACACCATTAGATCATACTGATTTAATTCCAGACTGCAATGCCGTGAGATCTTACTTTGACTTTCTTTAAAGACTTTTTAAAAAAGCAAAGCTACATATATACATCAACCCAATTGATTTTTTCTGGACTGGACTTTATCGAGGAATTTTTGTGGGGTGCTCCAGAGCATATCCTGCGGTGGGATCTTACCTACCATTAAGCCCAACCCAACCAAACCAAGTCAAGACTTTTGTAAAAACAAAGTATTATTATTATATATTTAAAAAATATTTTCAGAATAATCCATTTGATGTTTTTCGGGATTGAGCTTTATTGGGGAATGTGCTTGGGTGTTTTCAGAGCAAAAGCTGCTGTGCGATTTCGCCATTCATTTTATTCCATTCCACGCTAATCACAGACAGGCAGACATTTAGTTAATAAAAGTAAAGTAGATATATTATTATTTATCCATGATTGTATTTGCTTCTTTTCACCCTCCCGGTCTTCCGTTTCATTGTGGGGACCTGGATTTCTGCGGCCTTGGCTTCACCTCCTCCTGTTGGATTGTCCTCATCAAACATGGCTAATACCCAGGAAGGGACATCATCAAAAATAGACACTGTCAGGCTGCACCCCTTTCAAAATGGATGTTTGCGTGAGAGAGTTAGTTTCTGCAAATTGCAGAGTCTGTGTGAGTGTGTCTGTATGTGCAAGGGTGTCTGTGTTTCTGCAAATTGCAGTCCGTGTGAGTGTGTCTGTATGTGCGTGGGTTTCTGTGTGTCTGCAAATTGCAGAGGCTGTGTGAGTCTGTGTGTCATGCCACTGTCCATTTTAGTTCAATGTGGGTGGGCGGGAGACTGTGTGAGTGAGAGACAGACAGACACAGTCAGTGAGAGCGAGAGAGACATGAAATCAAAAGGCAAGTTGCCGAATAGAAAGCCTGTTTCTGCAGGCCACAAAGTGAAAAGATAAGATACTGAAAAGTATCTTTTTGGTTTTAATCTTCCAACACGGCAGTCATCCCTTTGCAGGCTGGCCTGGCTGTGAGTGTGTGTGTCAGAGAGAGAGAGAGAGCAAAAGCTAGTGTTTGTGTGAGATGTGGTCTGCTGTCTTATGACCTGCTGTTGTTGTATTAAACTCATTGATTTCATTCTGGCCTGGTCCACATGTAATGCTGTTGTGTATCACTTTATTGCACTTTATTTCATTTCACTTCACTACAGAACCGACAGTCAGTCAGTGAGATACTGAAAAATGTCTTTGTGGACTGTCTGACAATAGAAGCTGCTGTGGAATCTTTTCATTCTTTTTTATTCCACTCCACTCAAATCAATAGAAAGCAGGCAGGCAGTGAGAGAGACACATGAAATCAGGAGAACATGCAGAATAGGACTAAAAACAGAAATTGCTGGAAATACTCTGCCGGTCAGGCAGCATCTGTGGAGAGAGAGAGAACCAGAGTTAACGTTTCAGCTCGATGAACTTTCGTCAGAACTTTGCCAGAATCTGACAAAAGGTCAACGAAATGAAACGTTAACTCTCTTTCTCTCTCTCTCCGCAGATGTTGCCTGACCTGCTGAGTATTTCCAGCATTTTCTGTATTTATTTCAGATTTCCCACATCCACAGCTTTTGCTTTTGATGCAGAATAGAAAGCCTGTTTCTGTAAGCCACAAAATGAAAAGATAAGATACTAAAAACTCTCTGTTTCATTTTAAACTGCCGAACACAGCAGAGGAATGATAGAAATCAACGTTCTTTCTTTGCTGACAGTGTTTTGTGGCAATTTTGCAGGAAGGCCTGTGTGTGTGTGTGTGTGTGAGAGAGAGAGAGAGAGAGAGACAGCAAAAGCGAGTGTGCATGCAGGGCTTGTCTGTGTTCAAGTTATCTGCCGTGTGCATTGGTACAACATCTCATGTCTGAAAAAAACAGAAAGTATACACCATTAGATCATACTGATTTCATTCCAGACTGTGCTGCTGTGGGATCTTACCTTGATTTCTTTCAAGAATTTTGTAAAAAGCAACGCTACATATATACATCAAGCCATTTGATATTTTTCTGGACTGGATTTTATAGGGGAATGTTTGTGAAGTGTTTCATGTCATAACCTGCTGTGGGATCTTACTCTCCCCTGCTGCCGAACCCAAACATGACAAGACTTTTGTAAAAAAAAGTATATATTATATTTTTTTAAATATTTTCAGAATAACCGTTAGATTTTTTTCTGGACTGGGCTTTATTGGGGAATGTGCTTGGGATGTTTTCAGAGCAAATGCTGCCGTGGGATCTTTAAATTCATTTTATTACACTCCAGGCAAACCACTGATAGGCAGACATTTAGATAACAAAAGTAAAGTATATATATTATTATTTATTACTGATTGCATTTACTTCTTTTCACTCTCCCGGGCTTTCATTTCCTCTCGGGGACCCGGATTTCTGGGGCCTCGGCTTCACTTCTTCCTCTTTGTTTGTCCTCATTAAACATGGGCGCACAGCCAGGAACGGATATCATCAAAAATTGACATTCCCAGATTGCACATCTTTCAAAAAATATTTGTGTGTGTGAGTTTCTGCAAACTGCAGAGTCTGTGTGAGTGCATATGTATGTGCGTGGGTGTCTGTGTTTCTGCAAATTGCAGACTCTGTGTGTATGTGTCTGTATGTGCGTCGGTTTCTGTGATTCTGCAAATTTCAGTGTCTGTTTGAGTGTGTGTGTCATGTTAATTAAACTTTAGTTCAAAATGGGTGGGAGGGAGACTGTGTGAGTGACAGACAGAGAGACAGTCAGTGAGAGAGAGAGAGACATGAAATCAAAAGGCAAGTTGCAGAATAGAAAGCCTGTTTCTGTCTGCCACAAAGTGGAAGGATAAGGTACTGAAAAGTGTCTTTTTGGTTTTAATCTTCCAACACAGCAGTTATCCTTCTGCACGCTGGCCATGGTGTGTGTGTGTGTGTGTGTGTGTGTGAGAGAGAGAGGGCAAAAGCAGGTGTTTGTGTGAGATGTGGTCTGGTGTTTTATTAGCTGCTGTTGTTGTATTAAACCCGATTTATTTCATTCTGGACTGATCCACATGTAATGGTGTTGTGTATCACTTCATTGCACTTTATTTCACTTCACTTCAAGACAGACAGTCAGTCAGTAAGATATTGAAAAATTTATTTGTGGACTGTCTTACAGTAAAAGCTGCTGTGGCATCATTGCATTCTTTTTATTCCACTCCACTCAAATCAAGACAAGGCATGCAGGCAGTGAGAGAGACACACAAAATCAAGACAACATGCAGAATAGAAATAAAAACAGAAAATGCTGGAAATACTCAGTAGGTTAGGCAGCATCTGTGGTGAGAGAGAGAAACAGAGTAAATGTGTTAGGTCGATGACCTTTCGTCAGAACCTTGCCAGAATCTGACGAAAGGTAATCGAGCTGAAATATCAACTCTGTTTCTCTCTCTCTCCACAGATGCTGCCTGACCTGCTGAGTATTTCCAGCATTTTCTGTTTTTATTTCAGATTTCCCACATACACAGCATTTGCTTTTGATGCAGAATAGAAAGCCTGTTTCTGTAGGCCGTAAAATGAAAAGATAAGATACTGAAAAGTGTCTGTTTGCTTTTAAACTGATGAACACAGCAGAGGAATGATATAAATAAACTTTCTTTCATTGCTGAAAGTGTTTTGTGGCTATTTTGCAGGCTGGCCTGTGTGTGTGTGTGTGTGTGTGTGTGTGTGAGAGAGACAGACAGACAGCAAAAGCTGGCGTGTATGCAGGGCTTGTCTGTGTTCGAGATACCTGCCATGTGCTTTAGTACTGCATCTCATGCCTGAAAAAAACAGAATGGATACACCTTCAGAACATACTTATTTTATTCCATTCTGCACTGCTGTGGGATCTTACTTTGTCTTTCTCTCAAGAAGTTTGTAAAAAGCAATGTTACATATATACATCAAGCCATTTGATATTTTTCTGGACTGGACCTTATAGGGGACTGTTTGTGAAGTGTTTCATGGCATTTCCTGTTGTGGGATCTTACTCTCCCCTTCAGCCCAACACAAACAAGACAAGACTTTTGTAAAAAAATGAGTATATGTTATATTTTTAAAATTATTTTCAGAATAATCCATTTGAATTTTTTCTGGACTGGGCTTTATTGGGGAATGTGCGTGGGGTGTTTTCAGAGCAAAAGCTGCTGTGGGATCTTTCCATTCATTTTATTCCACTCCATGCAAATCACAGACATGCAGCCATTTAGTTAACACAAGTAAAGTATATATATATTATTTATTCCTCATTGTATTTACTTCTTTTCACTCTCTCAGGCTTTCATTTCCTCTCGTGGGCCCGGATTTCTCATCACAAATTGACACTCCCAGGCTACACCACTTTCAAAGTGAATGTGTGCGTGTGTGAGTGTCAGTTTCTGCAAATTGCAGAGTCTGTGTGAGTCTGTGTGTCATGTCACTGTAAATTTTAGTTCAATGTGGATGGGAGGGAGAGTGTGTGAGTGAGAGAGAGACACACAGACAGTCAGTGAGAGGGAAAGACATGAAATCAAAAGGCAAGATGCAGAATAGAAAGCCTGTTGCTGTAGGCCGCAAAGTAAAAGGATAAGACACTGAAAAATATTTTGTGGCGCGTCAGATAGTAAAAGCTGCTCTGGCATATTTGCATTCTTTTTATTCCACTCCACTCAAATTGAGACCAGGCACGCAGTGAGAGACATATGAAATCAAGACACTATGCAGAACAGAAATCAAAATAGAAAATGTTGAAAATACTCAGCAGGTCAGGCAGCAACTGTGGAGAGAGAGAGAAACAGAGTTAATTCAGCTCGATGACCTTTCATCAGATTCTGGCAATGTTCTGACGAAAGGTTATCAACCTGAAACATTAACTCTGTTTTTCTCTCTCTCAACAGTTGCTGCTTGAACTACTGAGCATTTCGAGCATTTTTTGTTTTTATTTCAGATTCCCCGCTTCCACAATATTTTGCTTTTGATGTAGAATAGAGAGCCTTTTTCTGTAGGCCGCAAAATGGAAAGAGAAGATACTGAAACGTTTTTCAGCTGTTAAACTGCCAAACACAGCAGAACAATGATGTAAATCAACTTTCTTTCATTGCTGACAGTGTTGTGTAGCAATTTTGCAGGCTGGCCTGTGTGTGTGTGTGAACGAGAGAGAGAGACAGACAGACAGACAGCAAAAGTTAGTGTGTATGCAGGGCTTGTCTGATTTCAAGTTACTTGACGTGTGAATTGGCACTGCATCTCATGGCTGGAAAAAACAGAAAGTATACACCATTAGATCATTCTGATTTCATTCCAGACCGCGCTGCTGTGGGATCTTACTTTGCCTTTCTTTCAAGACTTTTGTAAAAATTAAAGCTACATATATACATCAAGCCATTTGATTTTTTTTCTGGACTGGACTTTATAGGGGTATGTTTGTGGGGTGTGTGAGAGCATATCCTGCTGTGGGATCTTACTCTCCCTTTCATTCCCAACCCAAACAATACAAGACAAGACTTTTGTAAAAGCAAAGTATATATATTATATTTACTTTTTTACTACCTTCAGAATAATAAATCTACTTGATTTTTTTTCTGGACTGGGCTTTTTTGGGGAATATTTGTGGAATGTTTTCAGAGCAAAAGCTGATGTGGGATATTTCCATTCATTTTATTCCACTCCACTCAAATCACAGACAGACATGTTGTTTACCGAAGTAAAGTATATATGTTATTATTAGATTCTTGATAAAATTTTCTTCTTTTCACCCTCTCTCTGTGCCCATCTCCTGGGGGGCCAATCACCCCCTACATGCCTGTTAACCACCTCCAATCCCCCAGGCCACGTCCCCAGCCCCTTGTGGTCCTGAGCTTCACACTCACTCACTCACTCACACAGGAGCCGAGCTGGCGAGCTGCAGCCGCCATTCCTTCCTTGCTTCCTGCACCATTGGTAAAGAGCTATTATATTGCAAAGTGATATTCCATTGCAAAGTGATATTATATTCGTAAAGGGCTATTATATTGCAAAGGACTATTATATTTCAAAATGCTACTCCATTGCAAAAAACTATTATATTGCAAAATGCTGTTCCATTAAACAGGACTATTCCATTGCAAAGTGCTATTCCATTGCAAATTTCTATTCCATTGCAACATACTATTATATTGCAAAGTGCTATTCCATTAAAAGGACAATTGTACAATCATAGAAATTTACTGCACAGAAGGCGGCCATTCGGCCCGTCGAGCCTGTTCCGGCTCTCTGCAAGAGCGCTTCACCTCGTCCCAGTCTCCTACGCTTTCCTGTAGCCCTGATTTGTTTTTCCTTCACGTACTTATCCAATTCCCTTTTGAAAGCCACGATTGAATCTGCCTCCTCCACACTTTCAGGCACTGCATTCCAGATCTTAACCACTCGCTGCCTAAAAAAGATTTTCCTCATATCGCCTTTGCTTCTTCTGCCAATCACCTTAAAGCTGTGTCCTCTTGTTCTCGACCCTTCCGCCAATGGGAACAGTTTCCCTCAATCTACGCTGCCTTCACACCTCATGATTTGGAACTCCTCTATCAAATCTACTCTCAAACTTCTCTACTCTAAGGAGAACAATCCCAGCTTCTCCAGCCTATCCATATAACTGAAGTCCCTCATTCCTGGAACCATTCTTGTAAATCTTTTCTGCGCTCTCTCTAAGGCCTTCACATCCTTCCTAAAGTGCGGTGCCATGAATTGGACACAATACTGCAGTTGAGGCCAAACCAGTGTTTTATAAAGGTTCATCAAAACTTCCGCGCTGTTCTACTCTCTGCCTCTATTTATTAAGACAAGGATCCTGTATGTTTATTTAACTGCTTCCTCAAACTGCCCTGTCACCTTCAACGATTTGTGCACATCTACCCCCACGTCTCTCTGTTCATGCACCCCCTTTAGAATTGTACCCTTTAGTTTATATTGTCTCTTCTCTTTCTTCCTACCGAAATGTATCACTTCGCACGTTTCTGCATTAAATTTCATGTGCCACGTGTTCGCCCATTTCCCCAGCCTGTCTATGTCCTCTTGAAGTCGATCACTATCCTCCTCACTGTTCACTATACTTTCAAGTTCTGTGTTACCTGCAAATTTTGAAATTAGGCCCTGTACACCCAAGTCCAAGTCATTAATATATATCATGTAAAGCTGTGGGCCAGGTGCAGTTGCCTGGGGAACACCACTGCATACTTTCCTCAAGTCCGAAAAACAACCATTCACCACTACGCTCTGTGTATTCGTATCCATGCTGCCACTGTCCCTTTTATTCCATGGGATTCAACTTTTCTGGCAATCCTATTATGTGGCGCGTTATCAAACGCCTTTTGGAAGTCCATGTACACCACATCAACCGCATTGCCCTCATCAACCCTCTCTGTTACCTCATCAAAAACCTCAATCAAATGTTGAAAGTATATACAGACCCTTAATTTTTCATGAAATGCTTTGCCAGGCAAAAAGCTTTTACAAAGTGAAATAAAGTTGGTAAATGTAACAAGCAAACTTTCACTGATAAGGCAGGAAACATGGTTGTTACTGCAGGGGTTAGTGATAGTCAACAGAGATAAACAAACCCTCTCAGATTGTAGACATGATGTCTCTGGTGATCTTTCTGAGGTGAGAAGTTAAACCTTTGAAGCTTTGAATTGCAGACACGATTTAACTCATGAACCGAACCAAGTGGTTCTCTGTCACCTTTGTAAGTAAACTTTAGGAGTGAATGAACAATTTTGGGCTGTGCTAAGGACAAACTGAATAATAGCCACACACGATGTGTGAGTGTAAACGTTTGACAGCTCAAACATCTTAGACCAACATTAAAGGAAGATTTGACTATCTCTGAATGAATGATTTAATGCAAAATACAAGGAAAGCTGTATAAAACACAGTCGCTAAAGAAAATCAGCACTGCAGTCAGAAGAAGGTGGCTTGGCCAGTCATCTTGTCTACGAGGATCAAGCTGCAGTCAGAGGAAGGAGGGGCCTGGTCAGTCTTTTCGTGTACGAGGACCTACAATCAACGCTGGACTGATCATCAGTGGGTGGTTGTATGTATGATTTCCTGTAATATTATTGGCGAACTACTCAAAAAGTGGTTGTGGTTTTGAATCTGTCTTAGGAACAATAAAAGGTTAAAGACAGAACCCGTGTGTCTGGTGTAATTTCTCATAAGTCTAAAGTCCGAACTCTATAACCTGTTGGACGGGGCGAGGGATAATTCCGCACGTCTTTCACAAGTTAGTTATATTCGATTTGCCTTTGACAAATCCGTGCTGGCTTCCCTTAATTAATCCACACTTGTCCAAGTGACTGCTGCTTATGTCCCGGATTATCGTTTCTAAAAGCTTCCCCACTATCGGGGTTAAACTGGCTGGTCTGTAGTTGCTGGGTTTATCCTTACAGCCTTTTTTTGAACCAGGGTGTAACATTTGCAATTCTCCTTTCCTCTGGCATCACACCATATCTAGAGAGGATTGGAACATTATGGCCAGTACCTCCGCAATTTCTACCATTACCTCCCTCAGTATCCTAGGATGCATCCCATCCAGTCCTGGTGATTGTCTACTTTAAGTACTGCCAGCCATTCTACTACCTCCTCTTTATCAATTTTTATCCCATCTAGTATCTCAACTACCTCCTCTTTCACTATGACTTTGGCAGCATTTCTTCCTTGGTAAAGACAGATGCAAAGTATTCATTTAGCATCTCAGCCAGGCCCTCTGCCTCCATGTGTAGGTCCCCATTTTGGTCCCAAATTGGCCTCACCTCTCCTCTTACTACCCTTTTATTATTTATATGCCAATATAACACTTTTGGATTCCATTTTTTGTTAGCTGTCAGTCTATTCTCATACTCCCTTTGCCCCTCTTATTTGCTTTTTCACATCCCCTCTGAATTTTCTATATTCTCGTTATGCGCAGCACCTGATATTCCGTTCTATTGCTGTCAATGGAACTGATCATCAGGCACTTCGTATCCCCCTCCCTGGCCAGTGTCTCAGGTTGAACCGGACTGTTGTCCATCTCGCTGTCCTGTTTGACCCTGAGCTGAGCTCTGACCCTAGATCCTGTCCATCACAAAGACTGTGTCACATCGATCAGCTCCGCACCATCTGGCACAAAATCCTCATCCATATCTTTGTCTCCTCCAGACATGTGTAAGCCAATACTCTCCTGAACTGCCTCACATCTTCTACTCTCCATAAACATGAGCTCATCCAAAACACTGCTGCCTGTAACCTAACTCGCACTAAGTCCGAATCGCAGCTCAACCCTGCGCCCGCTGATCTACGCTGGCTCCCGGTCCAGAAACGTCTCGATTTGACAATTCTCCATCATTGCCTCGCCTCTCCCTATCTCTGTAAACTCCCCCAACTCTACAAGTCATACAATGTGTAGTTACTGCCTTACAAGAGCAGAGATGGCGAGGTTTGCTTTTTAATATCTCCGAGAAATCTACGTTGCTCCTAACCCGGCCTCTTGTGAATCGCCCACTTTTTTCAGCCCTCCATTTGTGGCCGTGCCTTCAGCTGTCCAGTCCAGTCCTGATACTCTGGCATTAAATCCCTAAAGATCTCCATCTCTCTCCTCCTTTAAGATGCTTCTTAAAACCTACCGGTTTGACCAAGGTTTGTTCATCTGTCCTAAATTGTGCCCTGGATTTTGCAGCCAGCAGTGAATTAACAGCGCTCGCTGTTCATTACACTACCTCTTGCCCACAGATTTTCTCCGGGTTTTGCTCAGGAATTTTGGTGAATAGAAATCCAAAACAGCGCGGCGCCCTCTACAGGGGATCTGGGTCCCGGGTGAACAGGTCAAGCAACTGTGCATCTCCTCAACCAATCAGATTAGAGCATCCTTACTGAGAAACTCAGCGTCTGAACCAGGAACTGTAAATTAGAATAGTTAATTCAGTGACAAATCATGCACAGAGAACGAAATGAAGAGAGAAAAGAAAGAGTGAGAGATACAAGAGACAAAAGGAAAAGTGAAAAAATAATTATTTATATATTTATTTTTAAATGTTCAACAATATTTTTTTTCATTCTTCGGATGTGTACGTCGCTGGCAATGCTAGAATGTAATGCCTATTGCTAATGGCCCTTGAGAAGGTCGTGGTGACCCACCTTATTGAACCACTGCAGTCCGTTTGGTGAAAGCACTCCCATAGTGCTGTTAGGAAGGGAGTTCCAGGATTTTGTCCCAGCAACGATGAAGGAACGGTGATATATTTCAAAGTCAGGATCATATGTGACTTGGACGGAAACTTGGAGGTGATGGTGTTCCCATACATCTGCTGCCCTTGTCCTTCTTGGTGGTAGAGTTTCTAGGTTTGGGAGTTGCTGTCGAAGAAGCCTCGTCAATTTGCTGCAGAGCACATTGCAAATGGTACACACTGCAGCCACGGTACACTGGTGAACGTTTAAGGTGCTGGATGGTGTGCCAATCAAGCGAGCTGATTTCTCTTGGATGACATCGAGCTTCGTGAGTGTTGTTGGAGGGGAACCCATCCAGGCAAGTGAAGATTATCCCATCACACTCCTTACTTGTGCCTTGTAGATAGATGGTTGAAAGGCATTGAGGAATCAGGAGGTGAGACACACGCCGCAGAATAACCAGCCTCTGACCTGCTCTTGTAGCCACAGTAGCTATGTGGCTGATCCAGTTTAGTTTCCAATCAATGGCGACCCCCCAGGATATTGATGGTGGGGGATTTGGTGAAGGTAATCACGTTTAATTTCAAGGCGTGGTGGTTAGACACTCTATTGTTGGAGATAGTCAGTGCCTGGCACTTGTGTGGCGCGAATGATACTTGTCACTTATGTCGTCCAAGTATTTCTGCATGTGGACAAGGACTGCTTCATTATCTGAGGATTTGCGAGTGGAACTGAACACTGTGCATTCATCAGTGATCATCCCCACTTGTGACCTTATGATGAAGGGAAGGTCATTGATGAAGCTGCTGAAGATGATTGGGCCTAAGACATTGCCCTGAGGACCTGTTGCAGCGATGTCCTGGGGCTGAAATGGTTGGCCTCAAACCGCCACAAACATTTTCCTTTGTGCTAGGTATGACTGCAGCAAGTGGAGACTTTTACCCTGATTCCCATTTAATTCAATTTTGCTAGTGCTCCTTGATGCCCCACTCGAGCTTATGCTGTCTTGATGTCAAGCGCAGTCACTCTCACCTCACCTCACATCAGAAAAAATGCCATTTGCGCGAGGGAATTCCAAATTTCTACCACCCGTTGCATGTCAAATGTTTTCCTAACTTCACTCCTGGCTCTATTTTTTTATGCGCTGTCCACTAGTCCTAGACTTTTCAAACATCGGAAATTGTTTATTTCTATCTGCCTTATTAGTTTGCCTTAATATCTCGAAACCTAATAAATCCTTCCTAAGGTGCCCAGAACTGAACCCAGTCCACCAGCTGTGGTCTAACCAGGGCTTTGTATCGCTGGAGAATAAGTAGCACACGCCTATATTGTAGTCCTCTAGATATAAACCCCAGCTTTGCATTGGCCTTGTTGATCGTTTCCGTACCTGCCCATGATATTTTAATGACTTTTTTATTCATTGGACATCGCCAGCAAGGCCAGCATTTAGTGCTGTTCGTGAGTCGCATTGTTGAATACAACTGAGTGGCTTCCCAGGCCATGTCAGAGGGCAGTTAAGAGTTAACCACATTGCTGTGGGTCTGGAATCACATACAGACTAGAACGATAGATTTGCTTCTATTAGTGAACCAGATGCATTTTTGCGACAATGTGGTGGTTTTGTCATTACTGATTTATTATTTAATTGACATTTATATTTAAATAATTAATAGTCTGCACACACTTGGAGGTCGATCTCCAAACCCTCGTCAATACCTTCACCGAAGCGTACGAGAGCATGGGCCTTACACTAAACATCCGTAAGACAAGATCCTCTAGCAGCCTGCCCCGGCCACACAGTACTGCTCCACGATTATCAAAATCCATGACGAGGCCTTGGACAACGTGGAACACTTTGCATACCTCGGGAGCCTACTGTCAACAAGGGCAGACGTCGATGACGATTTCCAACACCGCCTTCAGTGCGCCAGTGCAGCCTTCGGTCGCCTGAGGAAGAGAGTGTTTGAAGATCGGGACCTCAAACCCAGCACCAAGCTCATGGTCTACAGAGCAGTAGTGATAACCGCCCTCCTGTATGCTTCAGAGACATGGATCATTAACAGCAGACACCTCAAAGCTCTGGAGAGGTGCCACCAACGCTGCCTCCACAAGATCCTGAAAATCCATTGGCAGGACAGGCGCACCAACGTCAGTGTTCTCGCTCAGGCCAACATCCCCAGCATCGAAGCTTCAACCACCGTCTGCCCCACCTGCTACAGCGACTGTAGGTACCGCATTGGACTCATCAGTCACCTGAGCACTCATTTTTACTGTGGAAGCAAGTCATCCTCGGTTCCGAGGGACGGCCTAAGAAGACGAATTTAATTGAATTTACGTTCCCGAGCTGCCGTGGGGGGGATTTGAACCCATCTCTCGGGATGACCTACTAGTCGAATAACATAACCACTATGCTACTGTACCCATATGTACACGGAACCCTAAGTCTTTTTGGAACTCCACTTTTTCTAGCCTTTCACCATGTAGAACGTATTCTGATGTCTCCTTTTTGTTCCGAAGTGGCTGACCTCACATTTGCCAAAGTTAAATCCAGTTGCCACAATTTTGCTCATTCTCAATCTATTAATATCTCTATGTAATTTTTTGCTTCCATCTACACTGCTTACAATGCCGCCTATCTGTTTCTTCGTCCAACTTGGACATGTGGCTCTCAATTTAATCATCTAAGTCGTTAATAAATACGGTGAATAGGTGAGGCCCCAACACAGAACCCTCAGGACACCCCTAGTCATATTCTTCCAAATGAAGTACCTGCCCTTATCCGTATACTGTGTTTCCTGTCGCTCAAACCATTTCCTAACCAGGACAATAATTTGCCTTCACTTCCACGAGCTTCAACTTCACCTAACATTCCCTTATGAATGAATTTATCGAATGCATTTTTGCTCATGTCTTCTAGTTTTTAATGATTTGTGAACTGGGACTCACAGACCTCTTTGCTCCTCAAGTTAATAGCTTCCCAACATTTAAAAAATACTCCGAGTTATCTTACTTGGTTCCAAAGTGAATGATCTTTTGTACAATTAACTCGATTTACCATAATTTTGGCCTCTCTCTTCATCTGTCTCATTCGCTTACTACTACAGTGCCTCCGAACTTAGTGCGAACTTGGAGCTGCCGCACTCTGTTGCTCCGTCCAAGTCATTCATAAATATGGTGAAAAGATGACGATCCAATACAGATATCTGGGGAACCGCACTTCTCACATCTGACACCGCTGCTAAACAGCGTGTTGTTTGTGGGAAGGAGACTATTTCTGAAGTGAAGCCTGTGGGAGGCAGTCAGTCTGGGTGTGTGAGAGAAATGCGCTGTACAGGCGGGATTACTGGAGAAGGAAATGCAAAATGTAAAGGATGTATTGATGCAGGTCAGCCAGTAAAGGTCGTTGTGTGAACTTTAGCCAAACTGATTGATACAATTCCAAACTTTGCATAGAAACCTGATGTATTTCTTAAAACCTCCAGCTGTCCGAAAATCCACAGCCTCTTTGAGAACAGGGTTCCAGATTTCTAATACAAAAGCACAATACTGCGGATGCTAGAAATCTGTAATAAAAACAGAAAATGCTGGAAATATTCAGCAGGTCAGGCAGTATCTGAATGCAGTAATTCTGATGGCAGTGAACAAGGGTCCATACAACTGACACACAACCTCCTCCTCCATGTCCAGCCCCCTTGAGATAAAGGGCAGGATTACATTAGACTTCTGACTGATGTCTACACATGTCTACTAGTGTTTAATGATTTGGGAACTGGGACTCACAAACCTCTTTTCTCCTCAATCATTTAGAAAATAAACCGATTATCTTACTTAGTTCCAAATTGGATAAGGTCACACTTGCACACCATGAATTCAAGTTGCCTTGTTTTGCCCACTCACTTCATCTGTCTCTGTCCCTTTGGTTAAGTCCCGCTCCCATTTGCACCAGTGCCGTGCTTCCTAACTTACTGCGATCTTCAAACATGGATCTATAACACTCTGTTGCTCCGTCAAAGCCATTAATAAACATGGTGAAAAGTTGAAGATCTAATACAGATATCTGGGGAACAGCACTTCTCACATCTGACGCCGATGCTAAAGAGCTTGTCGTTTGTGGGAGGGAGAATATTCCTCAAGTGAAGCCTGTGTGAGGCAGTCAGTCTGGGTGAGTGAGAAAAAATGTGCTGTACAGAGTGGATCAATGGAGAAGCAAATGGAAACTATAGAGGGTGTAATGATACACGTCAGCCAGTGAATGTCGCTTTGTGAGCCTGAGATCCAGAGCCTGGATTGCTCAGTCAGTAGAGCATCGGACTTTATAATCTGAAGTTCTAGGGTTCACGTCCCTGGGCAAGTGTTCCTTTATATCACGATTCTAATTTCCAGATTCGTGCAGTGATAGAAAATAGGAACAGGAGTAGGTCATTTAGCCCCTCGAGCCTGTTTTGCCATTCATTGAGATCATGACTGAACTGTGACCGAGCTCAATATAACAGCCTTTGCCCCCAGAATTCCTTTAGTTAATAAAAGTTCATCAACTTCAGATTTTAAATTAACAATTGACCTAGCATCAACTGCCGTTTGTGGAAGAGAGTTCCAAATGTCTCCCACCCTTTGCATATAGAAGTGTTCCCCAAACCTAGACTCCCCAACCATCGGAAATGTTTCTCTCTATCTACCCTACCAGTTCACTTTAAAATCTTGAAAACTTCATTGAAATCACCCCATAACCTTCCAAATTCCAGACATCCAGCCCTAGTTTGTGTAATCTCTCCTCGTAATATAACCCTTGGAGTCTATGTATAATTCTGGTAAATCTACGCTGCACTCCCTCCAAGGCCAACATATCCTTCCTAAGGTGTGGTGCCCAGGACTGAACACAGTATTCCAGGTATGGTTTAACCAGGGCTTTGTATAGCTGTAGCAAAACTTCCACCTCTTTTAATCTAGTCAGCTAGATATAAATCCCAGCATTCCGTTAGCCTTTTTGATTATTTTCTGTACCTGTCCATGATATTTTAATGATCTATGTACACGGACCTGTAAGTTTCTTTTGACCTTCACTGTTTCTATCTTTTCACCATTTAGAAAGTCCTCTGATCTTTCCTTTTTAGGTCCAAAGTCGATGATTTCACATTTGCCTACGTTAAAATCCATGTGCCACAGTTTTGTCCAGTCATTTAATCTATTAATATCTCTTTGAAATGTTATGTTTCCATCTACATTGCTTACAATGCCGCCTATATCGGCAAACTTGGACATCTGGTTTGGATATGCGGCTTGTTAAGAAGATGGAAACCCATGGAATGAAGTGGAAAGTGGCGCATGGCTACGGAATTGACTCAGTGATAGGAAGCAAATGGTGATATTGGATGGATGTTTTTCAGACTGGGAGGTAGTTTGCCGTGATGTTCCCCAAGGGTCATTTTGGGTCCATTGCACTTTTCATTTTTTTTTATAAACAACCTAGGGAGCAGCATTACAAAATGTGCAGATGACACAACACTTGGAAAAGTAGTAGATAACGATGAGGATAGTTATAGGCTTCAGGGTGACATAGCAAGGATGTTGCGATGGGAAGAAGCATGGCAGAGAAGTGCGGAGAAGTGTAAGTGATGCACTTTGGGAGGATTAAAATAGAAAGACAGTGTGCTATAAATGACACAATTTTGAAACGTTTAAATGATCAGAAGAACCTAGATTTCCAGACAACAAATCCTTACAGGTGGCAGGGCAAGTTGATAAGTTGGTGAAAAAATCAGCTGGTTTACTTGGATTTTAAAAGAGGAATAGAATATAAAAGAGAAAAGATCGTGCTAGAACTTTATAAATCACTGGTAAAGCCTCAGCTGGAGTATTGTTGACAATTCTGAGCACCACACTTCAGGAAAGATGTAAAGGCCTTAGAAAGGGAACAGAGGAGGTTTACCAGGATGTTACCAGGGATGAGGGACTTCAGTTATGAGGAGAGGTTGGAAAAGTTAGGACTGTTCTCCTTGGAGCAGAGAAGTTAAGAGGAGGCCTAATAGAGGTTTTCAGGATGATGTGAGGTTTGATAGAGTAGACAGAGAAAAACTATTCCCTCTGGCGAGTGGGTCAAGAACTCGGGATATTGGCTACCAGTGAATCTGCAGTCAATTTGCCGCATCAAAGGCCGAGTTTTATGCCAGATGCTAAACTTCTCCCAATAGCGTGTTAGACTCTCACCTCGGCAAAATCATCGACTGAAGAGATTCTCAGTAAAGCTCCTCACATTTCCAATCATTGTTGAAGCTTCCCGTTTCCAGTCTTCGACACTGGGGGTCTTGGTCACAACAGATCTTCTCTATGAACCTAGCGATCTTTCTCCAGTCCCAGTTAGTGTAGTGATGATTCGACTTCTCTCTCTCCACATTCCTGGGATACTGCTTACGCAAAGAATTTTTAAGATATATTTTTTATATAAACATGTTTCATCTTTATTAAAGAATATGTTACAGGAAAACAATGGGACTTATTTTTGTGACTATTAATATATTTAACATGAAAATATTTACAATTTGTTTAAATTACTTACTTTAATATTAAATTGTTCTTTTCGTTCCTTGCCCCTATATATAGGGACTGTAATCAATGTCACAAAACAGCCGGAGCTCCACCCCTTCGATGTGTTCCAGGGTCACATGGCCAGGCTCTGCTCCTGGTGCGCAGTCTCACTGGGCATGAGCGCAGTTTGTACAATCAGTCCTGTCTCCGACGCCGCCCCCATTTACTGAGACTCGAGACAGGGAGTACCGGCTCGCTAAATTACCCCTTACACATTCTCCCTCGCATCATCCAAATGGTCCTCATGTCCACCACCTGTTTATAAATTCTAAAGTACCCCTTCTCTATATATCAGGCAAAGTGTCTCCCTCCAGCTTTGGCAGTTACAGGCACTCTGAGGTGAGAGTGCTGAGATGAGGCAGGGATCTTACAACCACCTCTCTCTACTAAAAATACTCTATTCGCTTTAACAAGGAGCATCAGAGGCAATAAGTGGAGGGATCATCAGTGGTATCAAGTCGTTGAATCATCGGATTAGGAACAGCACGGGTAAGTTATAGGGAAAAATTCCCTCAACACTGCACCATCAAACACTCCCAGGTACGGCATGGGTTAGATACAGAGTAAAGCTCAATCTACACGCTCCCCTCAAGAACTCCCAGGGCAGGCACAGCACGGGTTAGATACAGAGTAAAGCTCCTTCTATACTGTCACATCAAACACTCCCAGGGCAGGCAGACATGTGTCGGATACAAAGTAGAGCTCCCTCTACACTGTCCCATCAAACACTCACAGGGCAGGCAGACAGGGATTAGATACAGTGTAAATCTCACTGTATTATCGTTCATCAAGCACAGTGAACTCAGATCCAGCATCTGGCCAATGCAGCGTGCAACTCCTCTGACACTTCCCAATGAAGCTCACCATCTCACGAACAGCATGGTATCAATACAGGACAGAAGTCCCTGTACATGTGAGCATCAAGCACTCCCAGGTCAGGTATGGGCGAGCTTCACTTCCCAGTGAATCTCCAGTCAAATTGCCGCATCAAATGCTGAGCCTTTTGCCAGAAATTAAACGGCATCCAACAGCGTGTTAGACTCTCACCTTGAAAAAACCCTGTTTTGATGGGATTGATTCTCAGTGGAGCTCCTCGCCTTTCCAATCATTCATGATGCTTCCTGATTAATCCCGTCTTGTTCAATGGGAGTGTTGGTCCCATCAGATCTGCTCTGTGAAACCAGCGACCTTTCTCGAGTCGCAGTTATTGTGGTGCTGATTCGACATTGCTCTCTCCACCTTCCTGAGATAATGCTCACTCCGAGAATATTTTAACATCAAATGATTCGTTAATTCTGGAATCTATGACTCAAAAACAACGGGACTAATTTTGCGACTATCAATATATTTAATTTGAATGTATTTATCATTAATGACATTTGGTTGAATTACTTACTTTAATCTTAAATTGGTCTTATATTTCCTTACCCCTATTTATAGGGGCTGAACTCACTCACAATATCTGCTGCCAACTCCAGCTCCGCCCACAGTAACTCACCACTGATGGGGCTTAACCAAGGGCGGAAACCTGTCTCCAGGTGACATCACAAAGGAGCCAGGAGCCAATCACACAGCAGCCAGTAACAATGTCACAAAGCAGCCGGAGCTCCGCCCAGTCAAGGTGTCACAGGGTCACATGACCATGCTCTGCTCCTGGTGCGCAGTCTCACTGGGGATGAACACATGTTGTACATTCTGTCCTGTCTCCAACCCCGTTCTCAGGTACCCGAGAGTACCTTCACCACACGGACTGCAGCGGTTCACCACCACCTTCTCAAGGGTCATTAGGGATGGGCAATAATGCTGGCCTTGCCAGCGACTCCCACATCCCACGAACGGAAAAATAATAGGCATGGAGAACAACCTCGCAAAATTGCCAATTACGAATTCTCCCTCCCATCCTCCAAATATGAGGACTCACTGTTCAATGGCCCAAATGTCCACCTTTTGGTTTATACACCCTAAAGCTTCCCTCACATAATATCAGACAGTTTGTCTCCTCCTGCCTTGGCAGTGAAAGGCAGTTTGTGGTAATGGTGTTTGGATGATGATATAACATACATCTCGGTGTTCTAAAACCAGTCCATTCTCTGTAACAGGAAGGGGCGGCAGAGCCACATTGAAGGGATCATTAGAGCTATTAATGGGTGGGGCAATTGATGCCATAATTGGACTGGAAATCACGGGCAATAATACTTACAGCTTCTTCTACATTGTCACATCAAACAATCCCAGGTCAGGTACAGCATGGGTTAGTTACAGTGTAAAGCAGATTTAAATGGACCATCAAACACTCTCAGATCAGGTTCAGCACGGGGTAGATAAAATGTATAGCTCGCTCTACACGATCCCATCAAACATACCCAGGTTAGGTACAGAAATAGTTAATTACAGAGTAAAGGTCTCTCTACAAATTCCCATCATACACCCCCGGGGCAGGTACAGCACGGGTTAGAAACAGAGTAAAACTCCCTCAACACTGGCCCGACCAAACATCCGAGGGCGGGTAGACAGGCTTTAGATACAGAGTAAATCTCACTGTATTATCGTTCAGCAAGCACAGTGAACTCAGATATAGCATGTGGCCAATGCAGCGTACAGCTCTTCTTACACTACCCAATGAAGCTCACCATCTCGCGCACAGCATGGTATGAATACAGGACAAAAATCCTTGTACATTCAAGCATCACGTACCCCCAGGTCAGGTATGGGCGAGCTTTACATACCAGTGAATCCACAGTCAAATTGCCGCATCAAATGCCGAGCCTTTTGCCAAAAATTAAACGGCATCCAACAGCGTGTTAGACTCTCACCTTGAAAAAGTCCTGAACTGATGGGATTGTTTCTCAGTGGAGCTCCTCACTTTTCCAATCATTCATGATGCTTCCTGATTAATCCCGTCTTGTTCAATGAGAGGTTTGGTCCCATCAGTTCTGCTCTGTTAAACCAGCGCCCTTTCTCTAGTCGCAGTTAGTGTGGTGCTGATTCGACATTGCTCTCTCCACCTTCCTGAGATAATGCTTATTCCGAGAATATTTTAATATCAAAATGATTCGTTAATTCTGGAATCTATGACTCAAAAACAATGGGACTAATTTTGCGATTATCAATATATTTAATTTGAATATATTTATCATTAATGACATTTGGTTGAATTACTTACTTTAATATTAAACTGTTCTTATATTTCCTTTCCCCTATTTATAGGGGCTGAACTCACTCACAATATCTGCTGACAACTCCAGCTCCGCCCACAGTAACTCACCACTGATGGAGCGTAACCAGGGACGGAAACCTGTCTCCAGGTGACATCACAAAGGAGCCAGGAGCCAATCACAAAGCAGCCAGTAACAATGTCAAAAAGCAGCCGGAGCTCCGCCCTCTCGAGGTGTCATAGGGTCACATGACCATGCTCTGCTCCTGGTGCGCAGTCTCACTGGGGAAGAACACATGTTGTTCATTCTGTCCTGTCTCTGACCCCGTTCTCATGTACCCGAGAGTACCTTCACCACACGGACTGCAGCGGTTCACCACCACCTTCACAAGGGCCATTAGTGATGGGCAATAATGCTGGCCTTGCCAGCGACGCCGACATCCCATGAATGGAAAAATAATTCAGAGGTCGCACAACACCAGGTTAAATTCCAGCAGTTTTATTTGAAATCACAAGCTTTCGGAGCTATCGATCGCCCCTTCCTCAGGTGAAGTAAATAAAACTGCTGGACTATAACCTGGTGTTGTGCGACCTCTCAATTTTGTCCACCCCAGTCCAACACCGGCATCTCCGCATCATGGGAAAAATAATAGGCATGGAGAACAAACTCGCAAAATTGCCCCTTACGAATTCTCCCTTCCATCCTCCAAATATGAGGACCCACTGTTCAATGGCCGTAGTATCCACCTTTTGGTTTATACACCCTAAAGCTTCCCTCACATAATATCAGACAGTTTGTCTCCTCCAGCCTTGGCAGTGAAATGCAGTTTGTGGTAATGATGTTTGGATGATGATGTAACAAACACCTCGGTGTTCTAAAACCAGTCTATTCCCTGTAACAGGAAGGGGCGGCAGAGCCACATTGAAGGGATCATTAGGGCGATTAATGGGTGGGGCAATTGGAGCCATAATTGGACTGGAAATCATGGGCAATAATACTTACAGCTTCTTCTACATTGTCACATATAACACTCCCAGGTCAGGTACAGCATGGGTTAGATACAGTGTAAATCATATTTAATCTACCCATCAAACACTCTCAGATCAGGTTCAGCACGGGGTAGATACGATGTGAAGCTCCTTCTACACGATCCCATCAAACATACTCAGGTTAGGTACAGAAATAGTTAATTACAGAGTAAAGGTCCCTCTACAAATTTCCATCATACACCCCCAGGGCAGGTAGAGCACGGGTTAAAAACAGAGTAAAACTTCCTCAACACTGGCCCATCAAACCCTCCGAGGGCAGGTAGACAGACGTTAGATACAGTTTAAAGCTCACTGTATTATCGTTCAGCAAGCACACTGAACTCAGATACAGCCTGTGGCCAATGCAGCGTACAGCTCTTCTTACACTACCCAATTAATCTCACCATCTCACGTACAGATGGTGCACACCATCTCACAATACAGGACAGAGATCCCTGTACATGTGAGCATCACGCACTCCCAGATGAGGTATGGACGACATTTACATCCCAGTGAATCCCCAGTCTAATTACCGCATCAAAGGCCGAGCCTTTTGCCAGAAATTAAACGGCTTCCAATAGCTTGTTGGACTCTCACTTGAAAAAATCCTGTACTGATGGGATTCTCAGTGGAGCTCCTCGCCTTTGCAATCATTGATGAAACGTCCTGTTTCATCCCGTCTTGTCCAATGTGAGTGTTGGTCCCACCAGATCAGCTCTGTGAAACCAGCGACCTTTCTCTCGTCCCGGTTAGTAAGGTGCTGATTCGATTCTGCTCCCTCCACCTTCCTGAGATAAGGCTCACTTCAAGAATGTTTAATATAAAAATGATTCATATTAATTCCAGAATCTGTTAGTCGAAAGGAATGGGACTAATTTTGCGAGTATGAATATTTTTAATTTGAACCTATTTACAATTAATTACATTTGCTTGAAGTACTCTTTTTGTAGACTGAACTCACTAACAATGTATGCTGCCAGCTCCAGCTCGGCTCACAATAATATCCCACTGATGCTGTTTAACCAGGGCTGAAAACCTGTCTCCAGGTGACATCACAAATGTGCCAGGAGCCAATCACAGAGCAGCCAAGACAAATGTCACACAGCAGCCGAACCCTTTCCCACTCGAGGTTGTACTTTTGGAATTTAGTAAACTGTATTCGCTGCTCAGGATGCGGTCTCCTCTACACTGGGGAGACCAAACGCAGATTGGGTGACCGCTTTGTGGAACACCTCCATTCAGTCCGTAAGTGTGACCCTGAGCTTCCGGTCACCTGTCACTTTAATTCTCCGCTCCACTCCCACTCTGATCTCTCCGTCCTCGGCCTCTTACACTGTTCCAATGAAGCTCAACGTAAGCTCGTGGAACAGCACCTCATCTTTCGATTAGACACTTTACAGCCTTCTGGACTCAACATCGAGTTCAACAATTTCAGATCATAACCTCGGCCCCTATTTTCTTTCTCTCACAAGGTAGCTGTTTGTGATTCTGCCATTGCCATTGACACCTCATCTAGACTCATCTTTTGATTCTTAACATGTCCCATTACCATCTCCTCTTGCCTTGCACCATCAGCCCATTTGTCATTTAATCTCTCCTGTCTTCCACCCTATCACAGACCTTCCCTTTTGTTCTTTCCTCCCCTCCTCCCTTTCCCTGCCTCTACACTTGCTTAAAAATCTGTTATATCTCCAACTTTTCCAGTTCTGACGAAGGGTCATCGACCTGAAACGTTAACACTGCTTCTCTCTCTACAGATGCTGCCTGACCTGCTGAGTGTTTCCAGCATTTTCTGTTTATATTTCAGATTTCCAGCATCCGCAGTGTTTTGTTTTTGTATCAGAATAGTGGAAGAATCCGCTCCCCACCCGAGGGAGGTCATTGGTGTGAGACCCCGGTAGCAGCCAAGCTTGCACCCCCTGGAGACCCAAGTACACGGATGACCTGATGTAGATTCAGGCCCTGTTATAAACTCATTTAGAAACAATTTAACTGGATTTTGAGACGAGATCGATATTTACTGTATAATGACGGATGATTCCAGTTCTATCGCTGCAGACTGCCCCAGAGATTTATTATTCAAGTGAAATTGCAGAATTGTGGGATTTGAAATGCTTTCCGACCAATTACATTGTGTTTATTTTGCAAGAGTTTATCAAGGTTGAGTTGGAATCAGTTCAGCGGAGATGCAAAGAAAGATCTGAGCTCGCTGCCTGAATCCAGCCCCGGGCTGGCCGTGCTCGTCTGGTTCCAGACTGAAGGAGCGCTCCAGTGATGCGATTAGCATTGAGCGCACAAACTGTGTGCTTTGTATTGGTAGTTAGTGAGAGTCAGTCAGCGCTTGCACAATAACTTGATATCGGAGAGTTGTTAGCTTTAATTTCACTGTAAAGTGACTTAGCAGGACTGTAATACTTGTGTTCACGGTGAGTGGAGGAACTATCTACGGCCAAATTGGTTGTAAATACAGCAGAAGATTGTGAATTTGTTTTTCTAACGAGATGCTTTTCAATTAGTGTTTCACACTATTCTCAGTACAATATAAATGCTTTCTGGAGGAGTCCGTGTTCCATGTTTATGTGGAATGTGAGAGGTTGCAGTCCCTCTTCCATTATTTGAAGGGGCTGCTCCTCGATTTTTGGCTGCACTTCAGTCCCAAGCTGCTGATCTTTGGTGACCCGGTGTGGAGGGGAGCGGGCAGGTCGGGGTCCTCCTCGTAGGACTGCTCCTGGGCCTGGCCAAAGTGGCCATCAACTGGTCCAGACAGCGGGCGGTCAAGGGTGTCGTTCGGCCCGACTGCCTGCCTCTCTTCTGCGGCCACGTTCGCGCCCGGGTGGCCCTGGAGATGGAGCACGCAGTGTCCGCCGGCACGCTCGAGGCCTCCCGTGACTGGTCGGCACCGGAGGGACCTGGAGTGCATCATCACCCCCGGCAACAACATTTTAATTTAAGTTAAGTTTCCTTTCGTGTTTTTTGTTAAGTTACAGTTGATTTGTTTATTTTTTCCACCAAAGGAGCTATAATAGAAATGCTGTCCTTGTCTGATTCATTATTTGCTCCAAATAAGCGCGGTCTCTAAATTGTCAGACAGCTTGTCCGACATCCAGTACTGGATGAACAGAAATTTCCTCCAACTAAATATTGGGAAGACCAAAGCTGTTTAAAACCTTCTAATTAAACTGGTACTTGGACTTATTTCATAGATCAGCATTTTTTTCATTAAACTCACAATTTATTAGTCCCTATGTTTACAACTTCCTGTTTTGATGCTCACTAAAGGACCAACAATGTTTTATACCTCCTACAAGTAATGTGGCTGAATTTCAGAAAGATATTCAATGTTAATTTTCAGTATTAAAATATATCATTTATAGAGGTAATAGACAAAACTCTTTTCCTTGTTATGGGTGCGTTATATTGTTTGTTATGTTCATTTTTGAGTTGAAAGAACAGAATTTGTCACTGAATTCTGACAGATGTTCGCTTTATTTAACTTTCTCATTCAACTTCCCAAGTAATTCAAATGAAACTCGGTCGACGAAAAAAAGTCTCCTCCACCTAAACCTGCACAATGTGGATCTGCTATTAATAAATCAGCTTCAATCCGTCTAACCGTCTGTGTGCTGGGTTTTTTGTTCTAAAAAGCTTTATTCATCACACAGAAACATCACAGGATGAATGAGATTATTCTCCTCTGTATCTGCATCAAATCAATTCAAACAGCTCTGCAGTCAGCTACTTTTAAGCGAAGAGTCTGTTTGACACATTTTCTCCACCAATATTCAGGAAACTTTTTTATTGCAAGTGACAGGTATTTTCTCAGCTTATTTTTTCCTAAAATTGTTTTGTAGCATTGTTAAGAAAACATGCAAGGGCAGGCTAATCATTTTCCATTGCATTTCTATTCAAAATTGATTCAGCAGATTGTAAACGGTGCTATCCCATGTTTGTCTTGGTATCGGGGAAATGCAAAGTGGTGATTTTTCCACTGCAGATCTTCTTTTACGATGTGAAACAGGATCCTTCGCTTACTTTCACCAACCAGAAGAAACACGTTCGTAATTGCTGGGTAGTTGGTGGGCAAACAGCCCAACTCTGCGCCAACAATTGTTTTTTCACAGGCGGTGCGGAGGATCTGTCAAGGCAAGATCGCAAGATCAGGATTTAGCACATGCGCGGAAATCCCGAACTTGCGGTATGTTGCAAAGGGGTATGATGACGTAGTCTCAGAGTAGACCGTCATAGCCACCTCACAATCCGGGCCAAAGTAACAGGACTTTCAGCATCAGCAGCCAATGGAATGTCCCTCGATTAAAAATCTCTCTGGCTGCTTTGTAACAATTACTGTTCAATTATTGGTAATAATAATGTCTGTAATTTGTTGTATGGCTAATTTTGATGTGCAATAATTCCTCAGCCATGTCTGCGGATGATGTCGCCAAAGGGCTGACGAGGGATTAAGAATAGACCATTGGGGGACTCAGAAGGTGCTGGGGGTGATTGGATAAAACATTGCAGGATGTGCTCTGGCTGCAATCGGATAGGTTAGGGTTGTTCCACAGAGGGAAGTCCCACTGAGCTGGACAAGGGAGGAGAGGTTTTGAAGGAGAATAGTTTGGTCGAATGTGTCAAAGGCTGCAGAGAGATGGAGGAAGACAAGGATGATAATGCATCTTGGTCAGTCACATAGGCTGTCCAGTGTGAATTTGATTCGGGCCATTTTGGTCTTGTGCCAGACATAGAAAGCTGATTGGATAGAGTCAAACATGGAGTTTCAGGAAAGATGAGAATTGATTTGAGAGGTGAAAAGGTGTTCAAGAACTTTGGAGAGGAAAGGAATGTTGGAGATGGGGCAGCAATGTGCTGGGACAGAGGAATCAAGGGTGTTTATTTTAAGGGGGGTTGAAAATGGCAGCTTTGAAAGGGGGTGGAAGAAATGCACCTGAGGAGATGGAACCATTTACAATGGCAGCTTACTTGGGATACAGGAAAGGAACTTCGATCGTCAGCCGTTTCATGGGAATAGGTTCTAGGGAGCAGGGGATGGTTCTCATAGACAAGATGCTCTCAAAGGACCTTAGAGCAAATAGGAGAAACAAGAAACACTCGGTTTCCCAGCTGTGACACAGGGAGCCTGGGGAAAGGTTTGGCTTGGTGGGTAAAGGAGCTAGGTTTAAGGAGATGGGGGGCAATGGGGAAAAGCTGTGTGATATTGTTGATCTCCAGGATAATTCTGGACAAGTTGTGGGTGTTGGCAGAGGAGAGTGAGGCAGAATAGCACTTGAAGTGGCCCAATCAGTTCTGGTGATGGGTGGATAAGCCAGTTCTGTGCCAGATATGATCAAATCTGCGATCCTTGGACTTGAGGGATTGAATATGGGAGCCCTAGCAAGGGAGGGGGGGGGGGGGGGGGGGTAATGAGATGAATAATGGTCATATGATGTGACCAGTGGAGTTTACCTTTAATATTCAATGAATGAGACCAATAATGTTCATATATGAAATGAATAATGTACCTATGATTAGACCAATAGTGTTCTTATATTAACAGCAATAAGGGCTCTATTGTGAGATGAATAATGTTCCTGCCATGTGAACAATGTTGTTTTATAAGAATAATGATATGAATAATGTGCATATGAGGAGACCAATAGTGTTCTTACATTGAACCCAATAATTTCCTATCGTGAGATGAATAATATTCATGTAACGCCAACAATGTTCATTAAATGACACCAATATTGTGTGTATGATCAGGCCAATAATATGGTCATCAATGTTTATTTAAGAGCCATCATCTTATATTGAGACTAAAAATAATAAAATGCATAAGATTGGACCACCAATATTCATATAATGAGACGAATTATGTTCATATCAGGAGATGACAATTTTCTTGAGGAGACCAGCAATGCTCAACCCGCGAACTGATCACATTTCCACGCTCAGGCCACATCTGGATTCCTGCAGCAGCTGCAGCTGTTCCTTTCCGGTGGAACTGAAAGAGTTCTCCCCCAGCCTGCAACAGGTTAATGTTTAAACAGAAAATACACAGAATACACAACAGTGAAAACAATAGGTAGACTGGGGTTAATATTTCAATAATTAGAGCCACATATTAACGATTCAATACCAGAATATCATTAATGTTATGTGGCTGAAAGAGTGGTGTGGGAGGGAGGGGTTCCATTTCACAGGACCCTGGCACCAGTACTGGGACAGGATGGAGCAGTACCACTGGAATGGGCTCCACATGAACCGCAATCAGACCAGTGTGGAGGGAGGGGTTTCATTTCACGGGACCCTGGCACCAGTACTGGGACAGGATGGAGAAGTGCCACTGGGATGGGCTCCACATGAACCGAAATCGGACTAGAATCGTAGTGGAAAGGATCAATATGGCCTTGGGCAAGGCTTTAAACTAGTAAGATTGGGGAGGTAGGGATCTGGTAGAAATAATACACCTAAAGATAAAAGAAATAGGAGACGCGAGCAAAGGTCAGACAGAGGAAAGGAATAAAGATGACGAACGGTCAGAGAAGAAATACAGTTGGGCTTAGAGTATCATAGAATGATACTGTATGGAAGGCAGCCATTCTGCCCATCGTGTCTGTGTCAGCTCTTTGAAGGAGCTATCCAATTAGTCCCACTTCCTGCTCTTACCCCAGAGCACGGCAATATTTTTTCATGTTCAAGTATTTATCCAACTGAAAGTTATTACTGAATCTGCATCCACCACTTCATAGTGTATTCTAGATCATAACAACTCACTGCATTTTTCCTCATGTCGTCTCTGGTTCTTTTGCCAATTGCCATAGATCTATATCCTCTGGTTACTGACCATGAAACCACTGGAAACAGTTTCTCCTTACTTAATAAATCACGACACTTCATGATTTAAACACCTAGATCAAATCTCCTCTTAGCATTCTCTGCTCCAAGGAGAACACCAGCTTCTCCATTCTGTCCATGTAACTGTATTCCCTCATCCCTAGAACCATTCCAGTAAATCTCTTCTGTACCCTCCCAAAAGCCTTCACATTCTTCCTAACATGCGGTGCCCAGAATTGGACACAATACCCCAGCTGGGGCCGAACCAGTGTTTTATACAGGTTTAGAATACCGTCCTGTCTTTTGTACTCTGCCTCTATTTATAAAGCCCAGGATCCCATGTGATTTATTAACTGCTTTGTTAACCTGTCCTGCCACCTTGAACGATCTGTGCACCAAAACCGCCAGGTCTGTTTGTTCTTGCACCCCCTTTAAAATTGTACAATTTAGCACATATTGTCTCTCCTCATTCTCCCTACCAACATACATCACCTCACCATTTTCCATATTGAATTTTATCTGCGATATGCCCGCCCATTCCACCAGCCTGCCTATGTCTTCTTGAAGTTTGTTACTATTCCCCTCACTTTACGACACTTCCAAGCTTCGTGTCATCTGCAAATTTCGAAACTGGACCCAGCCCCCCCAAGTCCAAGTCATTAATTTACATCAAAAGCAACAGTGGTCCATGTTCTGAATCCTGGGGAACACCACTGTATAACTCACTTCAGTCCGAAAAACAGCCATTTACCACAACTTTCTCTTTTCTATCCCTTAGCCAATTGTGTTCACGCTGCTACTGCCCCTGTTATCCCATGGGCTTCAATTTTGCTAACATGCCTATTATGTGGTACTTTATCAAACACCTTTTGAAAGTGCATATACACAACATCAACTGCACTGCCCTCTTCCACCCTCTCTGTTACCTCATCAAAAAACTCAATCAGGTTATTCAAACACAATTTGCGCTTAACAAATCTGTTAACTCTTGCCCCAATTTATCCCCCAGAACTAGATCCAACACTGCTTCCTTCCTCGTTGGCTGAAAACATGTTCAAGAGAGTTATCTTTTACACATTTCAGGAAATCCTCGCCCTCTTTTCCCTTAAGTCATTTTCCCAGTCTATATTAAGACAATTGAAGTCCCCCATTATCACTTCTCTAAATATCATGCGTCTTTCTACAATTTGCCTGCAAATTTGCTCCTCTATCTCCTTTCCCCTATGTGGTGGTTTATAGTATTTACCCAGCAGCAGAATAGCTCCTCTATTTTTCGTTAATTCTAACCAAATAGATTCCATATTTGATCCCTCAACCACATCACCCCTTTCAAGGACTGCCGCCCACCATCCTTTTTTCCTTCCTTACCTTTCCTGAATGCATTGTAGCCAGGAAAATTAAGTGCCCATCCCTCCACTTTTTGAGCCAGTCTCTGTTATTGCTGTTATATCATAATACCATGTGGCTACTTGTGCTGGCAGCTCACCAACCTTACTTACCATGGTATTATGCACATGCACTCTAAACCCATCTTAGTCTGCCTCGCACTTCCACCTGCCCCCCTCAGATCCCTCCTATTACTGAACTAACTGTTATTCTAATGCTGTTTGTCTCTTGCAATCCACTGTGCACCTGGTATCTCCTTTTTAATGCTTCACCCTGGTGCCCCTCCCCAGCAAAATTAGTTTAAATAGATCAGAAGAATAAAAAACTTAAAATAAGAGAGGAGTGACTAATAAATAATAATTAAATTGCTTGTACAGCAATGTAAACTGTCGAAATTAAAAAGGGGAACTGGAAGCACTAATTCATAGCGAAGAACCAGATATAGTAATTATAACCAAAGTATGGCTAAATAAAAAGCAGGACTGGCAATTAAATATTGCAGGTTATAGCATATTTGGAAAGGAGAAGGGAGGAAGAAGGGGTGAAGTAGCTGTACTAATTGTTAAAATAAGGCAGTAGAATAAAGGGACAAAAGTAATAGAAAGCTAGAAAGAGAATCCATATAGATTCAGCTAAAATAAAAGGGATCGATTACACTAATGGAGGTATTGTACAGATCACCGTATAGTGGAATAGAGGTGGAGGAAGAAACATGTAAACACATCAATGAAATGAGTAAAAGACACAGAATAACTGTCATGGAAGGTTTCAACTACCCACAACTGGTAGGAAGAGGTAGGTAAAGGGGAAACGGTGATGGAATTTTTACAGTGTGCTCAGGACTCTTTTCTTAACTAGTATGTAGGAAGCCCAGCAAGAGAGGAATCACTGCTGGATCTAGAAATGGGCAATGAACTAAAGCAGTTAAGAAAAGTAAGCTTCGGGGAACATTGAGGTAATAACGATCACGATGTAATAAGTTTTAAGTTAAAGATTGAGAAGGTCATAAGACAAAGACCAAAGTAATCGATTGATAAAAAGCTGGTTTTGAGGGGATAAGATTGGAACTAGGGAAAATGAACTGGAAAACAATATTAACGGTGATCAATAGTTTGCAAGAGCAATATATTCCAATAAAAAAGCAAGAATTGAAATTTTAAAAAGGCATACATTAAGTACTTAGACTACAAAGGAAACAATGACAAAAGGGAATATGAAAAGATTCAGCAAGAAGTCAAAAAATATCCAATGTTGATTCATAATTATATCCCCAATAGTAATAATGCTGAACGGCTTTAGAAATCGAGGTATTATGAACGCAATCTCAGTCTAGTACTTACCGCAGTTTCTGTATTTTACATTCACTGTTCATTAGAGAAGCAGACAGTAGAATCACTCCTGAATCTCCTAGATTATTACTGTTCAGGTTCAGCTCAGTCAGTGATTGGTTTGTATGAAGTGCGGAGGCGAGATCCTCGGCACAAGAATCTGTGAGTCCGTTATCATTCAGACTGGGCATCAGAGAGAAAGAATAAGAGGGATAAAAAGAGGAATATTACTAAAGTTGGTGCTACTAATTATAATCTTCAACATTTACAGATCGGAGCATGTTAGCCTGTGTTGTAATACAGGGCTTTATATGCTGAAACGTCACTGGGACATCCAGTGATAATAATCTCACACTATGGTACATACGACAGTTTCTGTATTTGACAGTCCCGGTTCTTCAGAGCCTCAGACAGTCGTTTCACTCCTGAATCTCCCAGTTTATTATGACCCAGGTACAGCCCCGTCAGTGACCCGTTTGTACTGAGAGTGGAGGCGAGATCCCTGGCACAAGAATCTGTGAGACCATTGTCCGCCAGCCTGTGGATATGAGAGAGAATGAATGAGAAATCATGGTAACTCAGTGTTTATAATTATACTATTAAATGATACTAATAACAATGTACAGTGTTAGACATCCAGTTATTATAAACACAATCTAGCACAGTCTGGTACTTACCCCACTACCTGTATTTTACATTTAGGGTTCCGCAGAACCATGGAGAGTAGTTTCACTCCAGAATCTCCAAGATCATTTCCCTCCAACCTTAAGGAAAACAGACAGGGGGTGAGAAATAAACTGAAACAAGCCTCGGTTCTGATAGATTTGTGGCTCTCTCGATCTTTCTCTGCGTTATTACGGGAAGATGAAAAAAATCAGATGATTTTGCCGTCACTTAAGTGTGTTCAGGAGAACTTTCTTGACCAGTATGTTGCCCACCCAACAAGGAAGGAGGTGTTGCTGGATCTGGCTCTGGGGAATGAGGTGGGTCAAGTGTCAGTAGGGGATCATTTAGGAAAAAGTGATCATAGCATCATAAGGTTTTGATTAGCTATAGAAAAAGGACAGGGAGCAATCTAGATTAAAAATACTAAATTGGAGGAGGGCCAATTTCAGTGGGTTGAGAACGGATCTGGCCCGGGTTAATTGGAATCAAAGATTGGCAGACAAAACTGTAAATTGAACAAAGGGCTGCGATTAAAGAGGAGATGGTTCGGGTACAGTAAAGGTACATTCCCACAAGGTGGAAATGTAGGACAACAGAAGTCAAAGCTCCCTCGATGGCTAAAGTGATAGAGTAATGGTAAGATGAAGCAGACAAAGGTGGAGTATGAAAGATGTCAGGTTGATAATACAAGTGAGAACTCGGCTGAATATAGAAAGTTCAGATGGGTAGTGAAAAAGGAATAAGAGGGACAGAGATTATGAGAAAATATTGGCAGCTAACTTAAAAGGGAATCCAAAAGTCTTCTATAGGCATATAAATAATAAACGGGTAGTAAGAGGAGGGGTGGGGCCGATTAGGGACCAAAAGAAAGACCTACACATGGAGGCAGAGGGCATGGCTGAGGTACTAAAGGAGCACCTTGCATCCATCTTCACCAAGGAAGAAGATGCTGCCAAAGTCATCTTGAAAGAAGTAGTCGAGATACTGGATGGGATAAAAATTGATAGAGGAGGGTCTAGAAAAGCATGCTGTACTTATAGATAAGTCACCTGGACTGGATGGGATGCACCCTAGGACGCTGAGCAAGGTAAGGGTGGAAATTGCAGAGGTACTGGCCATAATCTGACAATCCTCCTTAGATATAGCGGTGGTGCCAGAGGACTGGAGAATTGCAAATGTTACACCCTTGTTCAAAAAAAGGTGTCAGGATAAACCCAGCAACTACAGGACAGTCAGTTTAACCTCGGTAGTGGGAAAGCTTTTAGAAATGATAATCTGTGACAAAATTAAATGAACAGTCACTTGGACAAGTGTGGATTCATTAAGGAAAGCCAGCACGGATCGGTTAAAGGCAAATCGTGTTTAACTAACTTGATTGAGTTTTATGATGAGGTAATAGAGAGGGTTGCTGAGGGCAATGTGGTTGTTGTGGTGTACATGGATTTCCAAAAGGCGCTTGATAAAGTGCCACATAATAGACCTGCCAGAAAAGTTGAAGCCCATGGAATAAAACGGACAGTGGCAGCATGGATACGAAATTGGCTAAGTGACAGGAAACAGAGAGTAGTGGTGAACGGTGGCTTTTCGGACTGGAGGAAGGTATTCAATGGCGTTCCCCAGGGGTCAGTAATAGGATCAATGTTTGTCTTGATATATATTAGTGACTTGTCTTGAGTATGCAGGGCAGTTTCACAATTTGCAGATAACACAAAACTTGGACGTATAGTGAACAGTGAGGAGGATAGTGATAGACTTCAAGAGGACATAGACAGGCTGGTGGAATGGGCGGACACGTAGCAAATGAAATTTAATGCAATAAAGTGCGAATAGATACATTTTGGTAGGAAGAACGTGCAGAGGCAACAAAAAATAAAGGGTACAATTCTAAAGGGGCTGCACGAACTGAGAGAACTGGGAGTATATGTGCACAAAATGTTGAAGGTGGCAGGACAGGTTGAGAAAGCGATTAAAATACGGGATCCTGGGCTTCATAAATAGACATGATGTGGAGATGCCAGTGTTGGACTGGGGTGGACAAATGTGAGAAGTCGCACAACACCAGGTTATAGTCCAACAGCTTTATTTGAAATCACTTCACCTGACGAAGGAGCAGCGCTCCGAAAGCTTGTGATTTCAAATAAAGCTGTTGGACTATAACCTGGTGTTGTGCGACTTCTCACATTCATAAATAGAGGCAGAGAGAACAAAAACAAGGAGTTATGATGAACCTGGTATTGAGTCCCGTTCTGGGCACTGCACTTTAGGAAGGATGTGAAGGCCTTAAATAGGGAGCAGAAAAGATTTACAAGACTGGTTCCAGGGATGAGGGACTTCAGTTACGTGGATAGACTGGAGAAATTTGGGTTGTTCTCCTTCGAGCGGAGAAGGTTGAGAGGAGATTTAATAGAGGTGTTCAAAATCGTAAGTCGAGACAGAGTAGATAGAGAGAAACTGCTCCCATTGGTGGAAGGGTCGAGAACCAGAGGACACAGATTTAAGGTGATTGGCAGAATGTCCAAAGGCGACATGATAAACCTTTTTACGCAGCGAGTGGTTAGTATCTGGAATACACTGCCTGAAAGGGTGGTGGAGGCAGATTCACTTGTGGCTTTCAAAAGGGAATTGGATAAGTACCTGAAGGAAAGAAAAATGCAGGACTACGGGGAAAGGGTGGGGCAGTGGGACTAGCTGACGGGCCTAATGGCCTCTTTCTGTGCTGTAACCATTCTAAGATACTATGAAAATGAAACTGGGTTTGTTCCAATTTGCTATATGTTGACAGAGGGTCAGAATTTATTTTTATTAAATAAACCACAGTCTGTGTGAAGCCTTTAAATGTCCCTCAGTCTGGTCTCGTTCTGATCATGAGAATTACCCTCCTGGAGCCCCATCGCTTCTTAACCCTCGCATTTTACGGGAATGGTCGTTATTCCTCTAACTAAATGCACAGCGGCGATTCCCAATGTTTATCCCTTGTATCAATGTGTATAATATCTCGAGGTGAGGTAGGTTTTCCTGAGCGGAGGTATATGGTGAAACAGCGCTAAATGCTGCTGTAAAATCCGTCCTAGATTTTATGTAACAAGGACAGTTCATGCTTTCCAGGTAATGTACAAGGTTTAAATGTCCATTCTTTCTTATTTTATAGGGGAGCGAAGTCTCTGGCTTTATGTCCAATCAAACGCTCTCTAGTTCAGTTCCATTTAATGCCATATTTGGAGCAGACTTCTCAAATTCCGTGAATTTCTTTTTGGAAAGCCTCCATTCTCATTTCCTTCCTTAGAATTGTTTCGGTCTAGTTATTACTTTGTATATTATTGGTAAATTCGGCTCTCAATTTTAACTGGAGTGCAGAAAGACTTCAATAATACAATTAACGGTTATAGAAACAAAACAGTTACCTCAACACTTCACATTTGCGCAGAGCGGGTTCCAGCCGCTGGAGTCCTTCACATTGAATGGAGCAATTCCGCAGGTCGAGTTGCTTTACTGTATGGCAGAGTCCAATGGCATGAGACAGGACCGCACAGTCAATCGGGGTGAGTGGCAGTGCTTTCTGTGAATCAGAATCTCCAAATTTAAGTCTTTCCACAGATCCCACTGTGGTCTGTGCCAGTGCTTTATTCTGAGACTCAAACAGGTAGTGCAATGTGTTCAGGAGGTCCCTTTTATCAGTTTCACTCCCTGTGTTCCCAATCTGTCCTTCAACCTTCTCCTTCACCCAGTCAATCACTCGGCAGGTGGTTTGATGAAGAAATGGACCCAGAAACTCCTCCAGGGGCCGAGCAGCCTGTGGGGCGGAGAGACCAGCAACAAAACGGAGAAATATGTCAAATCGCCCATCTTCCTTGCTGTGGGCTTCTCTAAGGAGTTTCAGGATGACCCCGGGATCTGGAGTCAGGAATTGTGCGAGTGCAGCTACAAACTCTTGGATGGTGAGGTGCGGGAATGTGTACACCACGCTCTGGGCAGAATCATCTCTCTCCAAAAGTTCCATCATGAACCCAGACAGGAACTGGGAAGGTTGCAGATTGTACTTGATCAAATCTCCATTTCCAAACACAATCTTCTTCTCGGAGACTCCTGTGAAGGCCATCTCACCAATCTTCAGTAACACATCACGGGGGCTTTCAATTTCTCGGCCATGGTTTTTCAGAAAGTTGTAAATATAGTAGGAATATAGTTGGGTGATGGTCTTGGGAACTTGCTGCTGTTTCCAGTCTCTTTGGGTGAAGAAGGGACCCAGTGCCAGACCGAGGATCCAGCAGTAGGAAGGGTTGTAGCACATGGTGTACAGGATCTCGTTCTCCTCCACGTGTTTGAAAACAGCTGCTGCCACCGTCTGATCTTCAAAACACTTGTTGAAATATTCCTTCCGTTCTTCACCAACAAATCCCAGGATTTCAGCCCAGACACGGATCTCAGCCTTTTCCAGTAAATGTAATGCAGTGGGGCGGCTGGTCACTAGCACTGAACATCCTGGGAGCAGCTTTTTCTGAATTAAACTGTACACAATGTCAGACACGTCACAGGGGAACTCGGGGTCCATGCACATATATGGAGGTGGTGTATCTGTTGGATTGTCAGCAAAATTGATACTGTCCTTGAATTCATTCAAACTATCGAATATAAAGAGCAAGCTGGCTGGATTCTTCCAGAGCTCTTCCAGAATATTTGCCAGGTAAGGATAGGAAACCAGAATCAGATCCTTCAGTGTTGTTTTGCAGTTAACGGCGTTCAAATCGCGGAATTTAAAACTGAAAACAAATTGAAAGTGCGGGTATATTTTCCCAGTGGCCCAGTCATAAACTAGTTTTTGTACCATTGTCGTTTTCCCAATTCCCGGATCTCCACTGACAACCGCTGAACATCCTGAATTAAATTGCACAACATCTCCCTTTGTTGTATGGAGCAAACCTACTTCTTGGGAAAAACTACTTCGGAACAATTGATCCATGCGGATCTTTTCCAGTTCTTTCTGGAGATGCATCTCTCTGTATTCTTCATGCTCCTTGCCACGTGCCAGCAGTTCAGGCTCGACCAGTTTCCGATGACGAATAGGAGAAATGATTGTCAGCTCAGTGTATCGGTCATCCAACTGGGAAATCTTCACCTTCTCCTTTATTAGAATAGTCTTCATTTCAATTGTTTTGTTTTGCTGTCGGAGTTTTTCCTTGTGTTGCTGTTGAGCATCTTCAATGAAAACAGACAGATGTAAAACCGCTTTATCTGATAGGAGATTGCAACACTATTTAATTTACAGTTTGCATATGACTCACTCCTGAAAATAGAAACAGTTGATGAGAATGTCAGTATGACAATATTAACCTGCAATGACATTGGGACTGAACAACCCAAATTGGAATAAGTCTTACATGGAACAATGGAATTGTTAATCTATGGGTTATAGTGGAAACACAGTTCATAAACATTGGAAATTTTGTAGTGGGCGATATTGCAAGAGAGAGTACAAATGGAACTACATTATACTGTTGTTGTGTTTACTCATTGTCAGACCATTAGGGCCATCATGTGCAGTTTTGGTCTCCTAGTTATAGATAGAACATTATTGTACTTCAGAAGGTGCAGATGCCAACCACAAATATTTTTGTCAGGCACTTTGTTGATAGACTATGTGAAAATCTACAGCTGCATTGCCTTCGATTTTCGACTTTTGCTGATAGTTTGAAACTTGCGATACCAGATCGCCCGATTTTGCGTTCTATTGGAATCAATTGCCAAAAGTTAAAATGTATCCCCTCTATTACCAAGTTACCTGGAACTGTTACTGAAAGTAGGCAAAATTCCAATAAACAAGAGCTTCATTGAATCCACAATACTATCCATAACCTTCCTCCCAGAATAATGTTATATTATGTGGAAATCCATTCATTTACTCCGATCGTGTGTGTGTAGGGAAGGGGAGGGGTGGATGGATTAGATTGTGCCCAGATATGGCCCTTATGTGACTCCAATACTATTTCAATGGAGACAAACATAACAATTAACAGCTCGACCTGGCCTATTTCACCTTCCACAAACTTATAAACTAAAATGGTACAATTTTAAAGCGGGTGCAGGAACAGAAAGACCTCGGGGTGTAGTACACAAACCGTTGAACACAAGAACATAAGAAATAGGAGGAGTAGGCCATTCGGCCCTTCGATCCAGCTCCGCCATTCAATAAGATCATGGCTGATCTTCTGCCTCAACTCCATTCACCGGCCCTATCGCCATATCCCTTGATGACTTTACTAGTCAGAAATCTATCGACTTCTGTTTTGAATATACCCAATGACTGAGCCTCCACAGCCCTCTGGGGTAGAGAATTCCAAAGATTTACCACCCTCTGAATAAATTTCTTCTCATCTCAGTCGTGAATGGCCTACCCTTTATCCTGAGGCTGTGGCCCCTGGTTCTAGACTCCCCAGCCAAGGGAAATATTCTCCCAGCATATCAAGCCCTGCAATAATTTTGTATGCTTCAATGAGATCCCCTCTCATTCTTCTGAATTAAAGAGAATACAGGCCCAGTTTACTCAATCTCTCCTCATACGACAGTCCCGCCATCCCAGGAATCAATCTCGTGAACCTTCGTTGCACTCCCTCTATGGCAAGTATATCCTTCCTTAGGTAAGGAGATCAACATTGTACACAGTACTCCAGGTGTGGTCTCACCAAGGCCCTATATAATTGGAGTAAGACTTCTTTACTCCTGTACTCAAATTCTCTTGTAATGAAGACCAGCACACCATTTGCCTTCCTAATGGCTTGCTGCACCTGCACATTCACTTTCAGTGACTCATGTACAAGGACACCCAGGTCCCTTTGAACATCTGCATTCCCCAATCTTTCACCATTGAGGAAATACTCTGCCTTTCTGTTTTTTCTACCAAAGTGGATAACTTCACATTTATCCACATTATATTCCATCTGCCATGTTCTCGCCCATTCACTGAGCCGGTCGAGATCCCCTTGAAGCCTCTTCACATCCTCTTCACAACTGACACTGCCACCTAGCTTTGTATCATCAGCAAATTTGGAAATGTTACATTTAGTCCCCTCATCCAAATCATTGATATAGATTGTGAATAGCTGGGGCCCAAGCACCGATCCTTGTGTTACCCCACTAGTCACAGCCTGCCATCCTGAAAAAGACATGTTTATCCCTACTCTTTGAAGGTGGTAGGACAAGTTGATGAGGCTGTTAAAAACATATACAGGATCATGGGTTTTTACATAGAGGCAGAGAGTGCAAAAACAAGGAAGTTATGGTAAAGCTTTATAAATCACGCTCAGGTCTGAGCTGGAGTATTGCGTCCCACTCTGGGTACCACACATTAGGAAGGTGGTCAAGGTTTTGGAGAGGGTGAGGAGCAGATTTACTTGAATGGTACCAGGGGTGAGGGAGAATGAATGTTATAATGGGACCAGATAGTGTAAATAAACATAGACTGTTTCCACTGGCATGTGGGTCGGTAACCAGAGGACACAGATTTATGGTCATTGACAAATGAACCAGAGGGAAGGTGAAGGTAATAAAGAAGATGAAGGCAGCGAGTTGTTCTGGTCTGGAATGCACTGCCTGAAAGGCTGGTGGAAGCAGATTCAATAGTAACTTTCACAAGGAAATTGGAAATATATTTGAAAAGGAAAACATTGCAGGGCTGTAGGGAAGGAGCAGGGGAGTGGGATAATTGGATAGCTCTTTAAAAGAGCTGGCAATGGGAACAATAAACCGAATGGCCTTCTTTGTGCTGGAGGATTCGATCATGCCACAATTCAACTGTCGAATGAACTCCCAACACGGTTGATTTTATCTCTTTAATTATCGCTGTTCAAAACTCAGCTGAATTTCTGACTTTTCAATGTTGCTGACGTTTCCTGACGAGAGGCCTGGCCATGACAACAGCTGGATAACCAGCAGGAGCAGAGCCAACATCTGCAAATTTACAATTTACTCCGACCTTAGCACGAATTGCAACTTCAATCCAGGTCGAATTTGAGATGAACGACAAATGCAAACATAGTTCGATTCTGTCGCCCTGCTCCTTGAACTTTTGTTTCTGAGAGGGGTGAAATTGGACATGAGGCGGGGAAGTAAGACAAGCGGAATTACATTTGCCCACAGTTACACGACACGCCCGATATTCAGTTCTATTGAAGTCAGTGGAAGGGAATACCAGCGGAGCGGGACAGGCGACCAATGCGTTACAGCATGTTTGGCATCGCCGCCCATTTCCAAGTTCACCCTCCTAGAAATCTGTAAGCAAATGGTCAGCGTCAAACCTTTGATCAACAGCAGTGAAATAAACTGCAATCAATTTCCATTTCATGACATACCCTTCAGCTGATCGGGTACTTCTGATATCCCGTCTGTGATGATTGCATAATGTGACAGATCAGAACCTGTTTAAACCAAATCATTTCAATTAACTCAAATATGCATACAATGCAACAAGAATATGTAGTTGTAGATCTGAAATTAAATTCAGTGTGTGATTATACGGTACCGTGTTCCTCTATTTCTTTCAGTATTTTGTCCAACTTTGGTACCCCATGGCGCATTTTCACAAATGATTCCCACATCGCCCTCCGGGCCCCAGAACCTTTCTCCATCACCAGATTCAGAAGAAGTTTGGAACTTTCAGCCTTGTCTCCATTGTCCGCAAGCTCAGTGACTTTCTGCAAAGAACAAGAACTAATATATTGAGGAGCAGAGTGAAGGTCATAAAGTGAAACTGTGGATGGAAAGGATCTTCCCGCCATGCTGTTCCACTGGTTTTAACGGAGGTGAAAGAATCCAATCAGTGGGATGGCTACTGATTTATTCTGGTCAAGAGCTGAATATTATCTAAACATGTTGCTCCAGTGATTGAAGGGACACATGAACAGGAAATGAGCTTGTACAGTGTGAAGTTCTGCCAGAGTCTGAGAATCACCCAGGTTATGGTTCAGGATATCAACCCCACGATACACCGGACTGCGGCTCGCATTCTGCACACAATACTTACCCTCCCAGATGTGTCTCCCACAGCTGCTTGCTCTTCTTTCAAATGTCTACAAGTAAACCAACAACTATACGCTCAATTACTGCTGATTTTCAGTGGTAATATGATTATTTTTCATTGATTGTGCATTATTCATTAACCATGGGCCTATTGCAGATGGATCAATCAGCTGAACACGGTGGGTTTTAAAGTTACAACGTAGGGACTGCCTAAATATCAACCCATTCCCAACTTGCCCTATTCAACTTGATTATCAACATATCCATTCACCGCCATAATCCCTATAAACACGAGATTATGTTCGCTGCATTGGTACTAGTGGGAAATCTGCTGCACAAGGTCATTGTACTGTGAATGGGATGACCATTGGTCTCGCTGAAGGTTTATATTCACAGTCCAAGGTCCACAGGCTGTACACAACCAGATTGTTTATAGCCCTCAACATTTACAATACCTGCATCCTGCCTCTTTTTCCTGCAATTAAAACATTTCGGATATGTGATATGAGTCTTCCATCCTGGCGTGTTTGTCCTGTCTTGTTTGTTCTCAGATATTGAAAGAAAGAATTGTATTTAAAGAGCTCTTTCACAACCTCAAGCGGTCCCAAAGTGCTTTACAGCCAATGAAGTACTTTTGAAGTGTAATCACTGTTGTAATGTAGGAAACGCAACAGCAATGTGATAATTACCAGGTACACTGTTTTAGTGATGCTGATTGAGGGATAAAAATTGGCCAGGACACCCCTGCTCCTTTTCGAAATAGTGCCACAGGACCTTTTCCATCCACCTGAGAGAGCAGATGGGGCCTTGATTTAACGTTTCTTCTGAAAGACGCCACCTCTGACAGTGCAGCACTCCCTCAGTACTCCACTGTAGTGTCAGCCTAGATTTTTGTGCTCAAGTCTCTGGAGTGGGACTTGAACCCACAACCTTCTGATTCAGAGGTGAGAGTGCTACCCACGGAGCCACAGCTGACACTTGGAATATTGCTATACTTTGAAGCATTGCACAGTCTGGTGGTGGCCTCAGCATTGGTCTGCACACTCAATGTCCACAGAGATCCTCCCTGATTGAATAGATCGATTTCACCAAAAGAAACCAACACAGCTGATCTCATTTAACTTTCACCATGTTGAAATTCATCAAACTCACTGTGTGTTCCTCCCACTTACCTGATGTTCTTGCCCATTAAAATGTTCCTCGTACGTTAACACCAGGCTGACGCCCCTCACCCCTTCTTCAATCGCCTGTTCTATTCTGTCCCGGTAGAACATCGTCACCTTGTCCAGGTCACAATCGGTGAAATTTTCAAGGCACTGGGAGACGGGATCTGTGAACAAAGTGTATAAATATATTTACACAAAAGCAAAATACTGCGGACGCTGGGAATGTGAAATAAAAACCAGAAAATGCTGGGAAGACTCAGCAGGTCAGGCATCCGTGTAGAGAGACAGACAGACAGACAACCTGATCAGGTCGATGACCTTTCGTCAGAAATCTAAATATATTTATTGCATCATTGAAGGTCGCATTTTCATTTTGTGATAAACACTTTCAGTTTGGTCAACATACTAAATATTAATGAAATCTCGGAGACATGGGGCAATTTTAAGTTGGGGCAATCGGGTAAAATGGATGATATTGAATTAGCCGCCCGTTACACACCCCGCCCGGTTTTCCTTTCCAATGTGAATGGAAACGAAAATTAGTGGGTGTATAATGGGCGGCCAATTCGATATTGGCCACTTTATGCTATCGCTCAAAGTTCAAATCACCCCATTATACTGGTAAGTATTGACAAGGTGCTGCTCAGTAAAGGAGTACTACACAGATCTAGTTGTTTGGTGCCATTTGTATATCGAGATGTCAGTGCAGGACATGTGGGTGGATCACAGCTAAAACCTTTCACAAATTGAACACTGGGTTGTTCTGTGACTTCTGTAGAAGCAGCGAGTGATCATTTGGGGAGAACAATAAATGTAAGTGAAACACAGAGCTTTTGGGACTTATGATTTATGTCACGATCAGACTCTAGAACACTTGCTTCAGTTTCATGTAGTGCTTGGGGTATCATACTGTACCTCCAGGACTTGGGATACACTTATAGAAAGATATATGGGCTTGAACTCACTAATGTTTTAACTAATTGAGATTTTAAACTCTCGGAACTCAACACATAATGTATATTAGTAAAATCTAGATTTGAAACAATCATCAAGATGTTTATATTAATCAGAGTGATACATATTTGGGATAAACCGCTCGATAGACCAGCAGAGACAAGATTAATGAGGTTGTTTAACATAAAGCTGGATGCTAAGCTGGGAGGACTCAGCTATTAGAGGGATTTATAGGCATTACTTCGCAATGGAAGTTTTGCCCTATCCCTTCCCTGACCTCCCTTATGTTCCAACATTGGAACATAGGGAGGGGAGTAGGCCATTTAGCCCCTCGAGCCTGTTCCACCATTCATTGAGACCATGGCTGATCTAACTCCATATACCTGCCTTTGCCCCATACCTTTGGTTAACAAAAATCTATCAATCTGATTTAAAATTAACATTTGATCTAGCCTCCATTGCCATTTGCAGAAGAGAGTGCCCAACTTCTAACCCCTTTGTGTGTAGAAGTGCTTACTAATTTCACTCCTGAAAGGTTTGGCTCTAACTTTTAGAATATGCCCCTTAGTCCTAGACTCCCCAACCAGCGGAATCAGTTTCTCTGTTTACCCGATCTGTTCCCCTTAATATCTTGAAAATTTCAATCATATCACTCCTTAACCTTCTGAACTCTAGGGAATACAACCCTAATTTCACCTTGTAACTTAACCCTTGAAGTCCGGGTTATCATTCTGGTAAACCTACGCTGTCTATCCTTCCTAAAGGTGTGGTGCCCAGAACTGCTCACAGTACTCCAGGTGTGGTCTAACCAGGGCTTTGTATAGCTGCAGCATACTTCGACCCACTTGCATTCTAGTCCTGTAGATATAAAGGCCATTAGCCTTTTTGATTATTTTCTGTACCTGTTCATTACATTTTAATGATCTATGTACCTGGATCACCAAGTCTCTTTGGACCTCCACTGTTTTTAGCCTTTCACCATTTAGAAAAGATCCTGTTCTATCCTTATTAATGTCCAAAGTGGATGACCTCACATTTGCCTACATTGAAATCCATTTAACACAGTTTAGCCCATTCACTTAATTGATCACTATCTCTTTGTAATTTTATTCTTTCAACTACACTGCCTACAATGCCGTCTATCTTTGTGTCATCGGTAAATTTGGATGTGGCTTTCTATCTCATTATCCAAGATGTTAATAAGTACAGTGAATAGTTGAGGCCTCAAGACAGATCCTTGCGGGACACCACTAGTCACATCCTGCCAATTAGAGTACCTGCCCATTATCCCTACTCTGTCTCCTGCCGCTCAGCCAATTTCCTGAACAGGTCAATAATTTGCCTTCAATTCCATGGGCTTCAACTTGAGCCAAGTCACTTATGAGGGACTTTATCAAAAGCCTTCTGAAAGTCCATATGAATAACATCCATAGACATTCCCCTGTCCACTACTTTAGTCACTTCTTCAAAAAAATTCGATCAGGTTCGTCAGGCATGAGCTGCCTTTTACAAATCCATGCTGGGACTCAGGTCAGCTGAAATGTGTTCAGTCACCCTATCCTTAATTATAGACTCGAGTAATTTCCCCAACAATAGATGTTAGGCTAACTGGTCTATAATACCCTGATTTCCCCCTCTCGCCATTCTTAAATAGCAGAGTGACATGAACAATTTTCCAATATATATGAACGGTTCCTGAATCGAGAGAACTTTGGAAGATTATAGTTAGGGCATCCAATGTGCTCACCTACACTCTTTAAACCCTGGGATGGAAACTATCCGGTCCTGGGGATTTGTCACTCTTTAGTGCCATTATTTTCTTCATTACTGTTATTTGCTTACGTAAATTTTGTTGAGACCCTGTCCCTGATGCAGTATCAGTTTCCTTGGGCTTTCTGGCATGCTATCCTCTTCCTCCACTGTAAATACTGATGCAAAGTAATTATTCAACATGTCCACCATTTCCTTATCATTGACAAGATCACTTAAGCACAGTTTAAGTGCACTTGTAGGCAATGCGAATGAAGATGATCATTGCTGTCAATCAAATCCATTGCACCCCCGACACGATGCAGAAATTTCAAATCATTCCCAATCAACTGGGATCATTTGTTCTGATACATCTGATATTTAGCTGGTGTTCATATCAATTGCCCATATTAAACACGCTGCCAATGCTTCTTGTGTAAACTGCAAGTTATTGTTTAAAATCTGAACCTGATGCTCTGAGCCCTATTATTTTGAAGATTCATACACTGCAGCCACCTGCCTGTGTCTGTTTCAGTTCCGTTTGGATTGTGTTTCTGATTCGGATCCTCAGCCATGGTGATTTCAGTTGTTGTGAAGCTTTCCGCAAAGTCCTGAAACAGAAAGTTGTTCCATGTTCCATTTGGTGAGTCGGTTAAGAGAACTTAAACAGAAGGTTTCGACTGAGAAGTACATGAGGATGTTGCACCATTACAAGTATGTACCTTTGCAGCTAATGTTAAAGAATACACTCGGAGGTGGTGAATCTTGGACAGTGAGCTCAGGACATTGGTATCTTCGTGCCCTACAATGTGACAGACCCATGCTCTACGGAACAGATCACTGTTGAGCTTCAGGCACAGGGGGTGAAATTGGACATGAGCCGGGTCACAAAACATGCAGGATCGCATTTGCCGACCGTTATACGGCTCCCCTGATATTCATTTCTATTGAAGTTGATGGAACTGAATATCGCGAGGAGCGTAAAACAACACCCATGCGACACCGCCTGTTATGCATCCCAACCCAGAACCCATTTCACCCCACCATTTTTGTACCATCAAATGCAGATACATATTCCCTGTGCTGATCCCGAACATTGCCACAACTCCAAGCTCACACGGACTCCACTTTCTTAGGGCAACTAGGGTGGGGCAATAAATGCTGCCTTGCCAAAGTTGCCTTCTTCCTAAGAAGCTCAACATCATCCAGAACAAAACAATTTGCTTGATTGGAAGGTAGCAAATGTAACCCCACGATTCAAGGAGGCAGAGAGAAAACAGGGAACTACAGGCCAGTGAGCCTGACATCAGTTGTCAGGAAAATGCTGGGATCCATTAAGGAAGAGGTAATGGGGCACTTAGAAAATCATAATAAGATTAAGTAGAGTCAACATGGTTTTATGAAAGCGAAATTGTGTTTAACAAATTTAATCCAGTTTTTTGAGGATGTAACTAGCAGGGTAGATAAAGGGCAACCAGTGGATGTACAGTAGTATATTGGGATTGCCAAAAGGCATTCGATAAGGTGCCACATAAAAGGTTGCTATGCAAGATAAGGGCTCATGGGGTTGGGGGTAATATATTAACAAGGATAGAGGATTGGTTAATGGACAGAAACCAGAGTAGGGATAAACAGGTCATTTTCAGGTTGGCAGGCTGTGACTAGTGGGGTGCCGCAAGGACCAGTGCTTTGGCTTCAGCTAGTTACAATCTATATTAATGACTTAGATGAGGGGACCGAGTGCAATGCATCCACGTTTGCTGACGATACAAAGTTAGGTGGGAAAGTAAGCTATGAAGAGAACACAAAGAGCCTGCAATGGAATATAGACAGGTTAAGTAGTGGGCAGATGGAGTATAATGTGAGGTTATTCAGTTTGGTAGGAAGAATAGAAAAACAGAATACTTTTTAAATGGTGAGAAACTATTAAATGTTGGTGTTCAGAGAGATTTGGGTGTCCTCGGACAGGAAACACAGAAAGCTAGCATGGAGGTACAGCAAGCAATCAGGAAGGCAAATTACATGTTGGCCTTCATTGCAAGGGGATTGGAGTACAAGAGTGAGGAAGTCTTACTACAATTGTACTGGGCTTTGGTGGGACCACACCTTGAGTACTGTGCACAGTTTTGGTCTCCTTATCTGAGAAATGACATACTTGCCTTGGCGGCAGTGCAACGAAGCTTCACTAGATTACATAGAAAACATAGAAGATAGGAGCAGGAGTAGGCCATTCGGCCCCTCGAGCCTGTTCCGCCATTTAATGAATTCATGGCTGATCATCCAAATTCAGTACCCTGTCCCTGCTTTCTCCCCATATCCCTTGGTCCCTTTAGCCTTAAGAAATATATATAACTCCTTCTTGAATATATTTAATGAATTGGCCTCAACTGCCTTCTGTGGTAGAGAATTCCACAGGTTCACCACTCTCTGGGTGATTAAATTCCTACTCATCTCAGTCCTAAATGGTTTACCCCTTATCCTTAGACTGTGACCTCTGGTCCTGGACTCCCCCGCCATTGGGAACATCCTTCCTGCATCTAGTCTGTCTAGTCCTGTTAGAATTTTATAAGTTTCAATGAGATCCCCTCTCATTCTTCTAAACTCTAGCGAATATAAGCCTAATTGACCCAATCTCTCTTCATACATAATTCCTGCCATCCCAGGTATCAGTCTGGTGAAACTTCGCTGCACTCCCTCCATGGCTAGGAACATCCTTCCTCAGATAAGGCGACCAAAACTGCACACAATACTCAGGCGGGGTTTCACCAAGGCCCTGTACAACTGCAGCAAGACATCTTTGTTCCTGTACTCGAACCCTTTCGCTATGAAGGCCGACATACCATTTGCCTTCTTAACTGCCTGCTGCACCTGCATGCTTACCTTCAGCAACTGGTGCACAAGGACACCCAAGTCTCATTGCACTTCCCCTTTTCCCAATCTATTGCCGTTCAGATAACAATCTGACTTCCTGTTTTTGCCACCAAAGTGGATAACCTCACATTTATCCACATCATACTGCATCTGCCCAATCACCCAACCTGTCCAAATCATACTGGAGTTTCTCTGCATCCTCCTCACAGCACACACGCCCACCCAGCTTTGTGTCATCTGCAAACTTGGAGATATTGCATCTAGTTCCCTTGTCTGGATCATTAATATATATTGTGAATAGCTAGTGTCCTTGCAGCGATCCCTGCGGTACCCCACTAGTCACTGCCTGCCACACGGAAAAAGACCAGTTTATTCCAACTCTTTGCTTCCTGTCTGCCAACCAGTTCTCTATCCAAGTCAGTACCTTACCCCCAATCACATGTGCTTTAACTTTGCAAGCCAATCTCTTATGCGGGACCTTATCGAAAGCCTTCTGAAAGTCCAAATACACCACATCCACTGGTTCTCCCTTATCTATTCTACCAGTTACATCCTCAAAAAATTCCAGTAGCTTAGTCAAGCATGATTTACCTTTTGTAAATCCATGTTGACTTTATCCGATGCTGTCACTGTTTTCCAAGTGCTCTGCTATTACATCTTTTATAATGGATTCTAGCATTTTCCCCACTACCGATGTCAGGCTTATAATTCCCCGTTTTCTCTCTATCACCTTTTTTAAATAGTGGGGTTACATTAGCTACCCTCCAATCCATGGGAACTGTTCCAGAGTCTATAGAATTTTGAAAGATGACCAGCAATGCATCTACTATTTCTCAGGCCACTTCCTTAAGTACCCTAGGATGTAGATTATCAGGCCCTGGGGATTTATCGGCCTTCAATCCCGTCAATTTCCCTAACACCATTTCCCTACAAATACTGATTTCATTCAATTCCTCCCTCTCATTTGACCCTATGTTCCCAACATCTCTGGGAGGTTATTTGTGTCCTCCTTTGTGAAGACAGAACCAAAGTCTGTATTTAATTGGTCTGCCATTTCTTTGTTCCCCATTATTAATTCCCCTGATTCTGACTGCAAGGGACCTACGCTTGACTTCGCCAATCTTTTTCTCTTCACGTTCCTGGGATGAGAGGGCTGTCCTATGAGGAGAGATGGTGTAGAATGGGCCGATACTCTCTGGAGTTTAGAAGAATAAGAGGTGATCTCATTGAAACATACATGATTCCGAGGGGGATTGACAAGGTAGATGCTGAGAGGTTGTTTCCCTGGCTGGAAAGTGTAGCACTAGGGGGCATAGTCTCAGGATAAGGGGTCAGTATTTAATACTGAGATGAGGAGGAATTTCTTCACTCAGAGGGTTGTGACTCTTTGGAATTACCTACCCTAAAGGGCTGTGGATGCTGAGTCTTTGAGTATATTCAAGGATGAGATAGACAGATTTTTGGACTCTCCGGGAATGAAGTGATATGGAGATCGGGCGGGAAAGTGGAGTTGAGGATGAAGATCGGTCATGAACTTATTGAAAGGCAGAGCAGGCTCGAAGGCCTGAATGGCTTACTCCTGCTGCTAATTCTTATGTTGTGTTCCCATCCAACAACTTCAACATTCAATCCCTCCACCACCGGCGTACCATGGCTGCAGTGTACCCCATCTACAAGATGCACTGCAGCAACTTGCCAAGGCTTCTCCGGCAGCACCTTCCAAACCCACAAACTCCACCAGTTAAAAGGACATGGGCAGCAGGTGAATGGGGTTACCATCACCTCGAACTTCCCCACCAAGTCACCAATTATCCCATCTTGGACTCACATCAGTGTTCTATCTTCGCCGCTGGGTCAAAATCCACACAGAGGAAGAAATCTCCAGGTACTAACCGCTCTCTGACTGAGCTGCAAAGAACGAGTAATGATTTGTGGCATTACTGGGGTGGAGTAAATCTCCAGACTTCGTGCTCCCTATCGCTGAACCCTCTTATAAAGTGTGTGCTGGAGAAGGATTGTGGGGAACAGGACCGGGCTGAGCTGTGACACCCCCAGTGTTATATAGACTATCCTCGGTCACTGAGCGCATGTTTAGAGAATGGCACCATCCGCGAGAGAGAGAGGAGCTCTCCGGGCGCAGGGCAACATATCCCACATGTAAAATCGGCATTAAATCTGACAAACCAGGGGACGAATTGCAGATGGACACAAACCTCAATCTCAGAAGGTGCATTTCACTTAACTTGATCCGACAGGATATTGTTTGTCTCTCAATTTACAGAGTCTGAAAGTTGTCCCTTTGTTATGGTGTTGTAGCTAAGCGAGAGCTTGTTCCTGGCTTTCTTTCAGTAAATCATAGATAGTAAATGGAGTCATTTCTTGGTATGCAAGATATGCACCAGACCCCACCCTATGTGCAACATTTGCTTGCAGCCCCTGAGGCTCTTTTTCACCTTAAACATTCCTCATTGTTTTCGAAAAGGAGGAAGTGCTTCTAGTCAAAGTAAATCAACAGGTCTGAAATAGGAGGCCATTCAGCCCCTCGAGCCTAATGCATAGAAACAGGAGGAGGCCATTCAGCCCCTCGAACCAGTTACATAGAAACAGGAGGAGGCCATTCAGCCCCTCGAGCCTAATGTATAGAAACAGGAGGAGGCCATTCAGCCGCTTGAACCAGTTACATAGAAACAGGAGAAGGAGGCCATTCAGCCCCACGAACAAGTTACATGGAAACAGGAGACCACCATTCAGCCCCACAAACAAGTTACATGGAAACAGGAGACCACCATTCAGCCCCTCGAACAAGTTACATAGAAACAGCAGGAGGCCATTCAGCCCCTGATATATAGGAACAGGGTTTGGTCATTCAGCCCCTCTAAACTGTTACAGATGCTGAATGTTTCCAGCATTTTCTGTTCTTATTTCCGATTTCCAGCATCCACAGTATTTTGATTTTGTTTTAATTATTAAAACTCCCACCGATTACCTGATGCTTGGCCTGAGGGGGTTTTCATTATCAAGGGTGCTGAGTATTTAATGAGGGGAGGGGCCGCGGCTAAACCTAGTGGGTGGAAACCGCCAGAGATCGTGTTCCTGGTGCCCGGTCCCCCAAACCTTCTTGAAAGAGAGAGAGTGCGTGTGGGGAGGATGGTGGGGAACAGGAGGGTCTGAGCCGTGAAGCCTCAGAGCAAAATAAACAGCTCTCAGTCAGTGTCTGAACGCAGTCTTAAAAACTGGCCGCATTCCTGAGCAGCTCCGGGCGGACATCGGCTTTACACAGGGTGGGCAAGGGGGAGAATGTGGACAAACAAAGACATTTAGAGTTTACATTACCCTGACCTTTCACTACCAAATCCCCCCCATCCTTAGTCACCTCACCATGCTCTCCCCCTTCAGTTCCTGTCACTTCCCACATCTATTCACTCCTCCTCTCCCTGTTATACCTCTTCTCTCCCCTCTCGTTTTACCCACACCTCCTCCCAACCCATCACCCTCCTAACCCTCCGCCCATATCACCCTCCCTACCCTCCACCCTCCCCTTCCTCTCCCCACCTTCTTCTGCTCCCTATTCCTCCTTCTGTGCCCTGCAATCCCCCTCACCTGCTTCCCGACCTCTCACTGGCCCTTCCTCTCCCCCTCCCTACACAACCTCCTCTCCCTATCACAACCCGTCCTGTCCCATCCCCCGATATCTGTGCTCCTCTAATTCTGGACTCTGGAGCATCCCCGATTTTAATCACTCCACCATTGGTGGCCGTGCCTTCAGCTGCCTCGGCCCTAAGCTGTGAAATTCCTTCCCTAAACCTCTCCTCCTTTAAGACACTACTTAAAAACCTCTTTGACTAAGCTTTTGATCATCTGCTCCAATATCTCCTTTGGTAGCTCGGTTGTCCTATTTTGTATTATACTGCTCCTGTGAAGCTCTTTGGGACGATTTAGGCGGAAGGAGGTGGGGAGAGGAAGGGAGACGGTGCCAGGGAGGGTGATGGAAGAGAGAAGTGGCATAAAACGGAGAGGAGTGAATAGATGTGGGAAGTGAGAGTGACTGAAGGGCCGAGAGCATGGTGAGGTGACGGGGGGGGGGGGGGGGGGGGAAAGAGAGGAGACATTAAAAGGCGCTATATAAATAGTTGTTTGTACTATAATTTCGTCCGGAGCAGGTTGGTCCCGCCTGTGAGCATTTCAAATATAAAACCGACCCCAAATGAAGCGGTGAGTGAACACACTGCCAGTTATTGTTCAAAAACAAATCCCGAGAGAGGAAGGCGGCTTTCGGGAGACACCGCGGTCTGTCTGAGCTGCCGAGGATGGGGTAACACTCTGAATCATCTCACTCCATCACTCTGAAGATTGAGAAGGGCGGTGCAGAACAGGAGCGGGCTGGTCCCCGGGACACTCGCTGTTAAATAGAGCCTCTGCCCCGGGTCACTGTCCGAGCGCTTACTGAGAGAATGGCTAGAGCCGGGGGGAGAGGGCCCGGGGAACATCATCTCCCCGGGAAACACCGGCTTTAAACAGGGAGATTAAAATTAGACACAGGCTGCAAACTACATGAACCTTACCAGGACCCGCAGATTCTCCCTTTCCGTGTGCAGCCTGCCAGTTCTGGCTTTGTAAACTCTTTGCCACCAATCAGGAGGCTGTTCCTGGTTTTCTTCCTGCCAATCACAGTTTGGTAATTGGAGCTGATCCTTGTTATTTGAGATTTGAGCCAATCTCCGCCCTCTGACTGGAAGCTGCTGTTTCAAAATACTCATCGAACCGGTTTGACAACTCGTTTAATTATGAACAAAGTTAGTTAAAAACAATTCTTTATGTATTAATTGTCATAATTTAAGTATTAACCCAATAAAAGAGACCCATCTCGAGGAACGCCTCTATCTGGGACTTTATGAACCGTTCCACGGATTCCCTGCTGTTTGATTTTTCAGACCAACACCTCAGAGCCAGTGTCTGGTGTTTCAGTGCGGGGAGGGCGAGCCGCCTCGAAGGGCCAAGACATTAACCATTTAACTGCTGAATGACGGTGTCCTTGAATGGGGAGGAAATGATGTCTCCATGGTCACTTCTCTCCTGTGACTGGATGGTATTCAGTGCCGCTCCCTGTTCACCCATCACCCCTGTGCTCACTGACCTACATTGACTCCCGGTCCAGCAACGCCTCGATTTTAAAGTTCTCATCCATGGCCTCGCTCCTCCCTATCTCTGGAACCTCCTCCAGCCCTACAACCATCCGAGATCTCTGCACTCCTCCAATTCTGGTCTCTTGTACATTCCCGATTTCCTTCATCCCTCCATTGGCCTTCAGCTGGCTGGGCCCCAAGCTCTGGAATTCCCTCTCCGCCTCTCTCTCCTCCTTTAACACTGTCTTTACAACCTACCTCATTGGTCACCTGTCCTAATATCTCCTTAGGTGACTCAGTGTCAAGGTCTTTTCAGATAACGCTCCTGTAGAGGAGCTCCGGAAGTTTTACTACATTAAAGGAGCTGCAGAAATTCGTATTGTTGTTCTGAGACAGTGAATAGACAGGGGGGGGTTCAGTCCCAGACAGGGGGCGGTTCAGTCCCAGACAGGGGGCGGTTCAGTCCCAGACAGGGGGCGGTCAGTCCCAGACAGGGGGCGGTTCAGTCCCAGACAGGGGGCGGTTCAGTCCCAGACAGGGGGGGTTCAGTCCCAGACAGGGGCGGTTCAGTCCCAGACAGGGGGCGGTTCAGTCCCAGACAGGGGGCGGTTCAGTCCCAGACAGGGGACGGTTCAGTCCCAGACAGGGGGCGGTTCAGTCCCAGACAGGGGGCGGTTCAGTCCCAGACAGGGGGCGGTTCAGTCCCAGACAGGGGACGGTTCAGTCCCAGACAGGGGGCGGTTCAGTCCCAGACAGGGGGCGGTTCAATCCCAGACAGGGGACGGTTCAGTCCCAGACAGGGGGCGGTTCAGTCCCAGACAGGGGGCGGTTCAGTCCCAGACAGGGGGCGGTTCAGTCTCAGACAGGGGGCGGTTCAGTCCCAGACAGGGGGCGGTTCAGTCTCAGACAGGGGGCGGTTCAGTCCCAGACAGGGGACGGTTCAGTCCCAGAGAGCGGGGGGGTCATTCCCAGACAGGGGGGGCGGGGGTCATTCCCAGACAGGGGGGTGGGGTCATTCCCAGACGGGGGGGGGGGTCAGTCCCAGACAGGGGGGGGGGGTCAGTCCCAGACTGGGGGGGTGGGTCAGTCCCAGACAGGGGGGGGGGGTCAGTCCCAGACAGGGGGGTGGGGGGTGGGTCAGTCCCAGACAGTGGGGTGGGTGTGTGGGTCAGTCCCAGACAGGGGGGTGGTGGGGGGGGGGAGGGGGGAGGACATTCCCGAGGGGGGGGGGTCAGTCCCAGACAGGGTTGGGGGTCGGTTCAGTCCGAGAGAGGGGGCGGTTCAGTCTGAGAGAGGGGGTTCAGTCTGAGAGAGGGGACGGTTCAGTCTGAGAGAGGGGCGGAGCAGTCTGGGAGAGGGGCGGTTCAGTCTGGGAGAAGGGCGGTTCAGTCTGATAGAGGGGGCGTTCAGTCTGAGAGAGGGGACGGTTCAGTCAGAGAGGGCGTTCAGTCTGAGAGAGGGGACGGTTCAGTCAGAGAGGGCGTTCAGTCTGAGAGAGGGGACGGTTCAGTCTGAGAGAGGGGAGGTTCAGTCTGAGAGAGGGGGGGTTCAGTCTGAGAGAGGGGGCGGTTCAGTCAGAGAGGGGACGGTTCAGTCTGAGAGAGGGGGTTTAGGCTGAGGGGGGGCAGTCTGAGAGAGGGGACGGTTCAGTCTGAGAGAGGGGACGGTTCAGTCTGAGAGAGGGGACGGTTCAGTCTGAGAGAGGGGACGGTTCAGTCTGAGAGAGGGGACGGTTCAGTCTGAGAGAGGGGACGGTTCAGTCTGAGAGAGGGGACGGTTCAGTCTGAGAGAGGGGACGGTTCAGTCTGAGAGAGGGGACGGTTCAGTCTGAGAGAGGGGACGGTTCAGTCTGAGAGAGGGGACGGTTCAGTCTGAGAGAGGGGGGGTTCAGTCTGAGAGAGGGGGGTTCAGTCTGAGAGCGGCGGGGTTCAGTCTGAGAGACGGACGGTTCAGTCTGAGAGAGGGGACAGTTCAGCCTGAGAGAGGGGGTTCAGTCTGAGAGAGGGGACGGTTCAGTCTGAGAGAGGGGCGGATCAGTCTGGGAGAGGGGACGGTTCAGTCTGGGAGAAGGGCGGTTCAGTCTGATAGAGGGGGCGTTCAGTCAGAGAGGGGACGGTTCAGTCAGAGAGGGCGTTCAGTCGGAGAGAGGGGACGGTTCAGTCTGAGAGAGGGGAGGTTCAATCTGAGAGAGGGGGGGTTCAGTCTGAGAGAGGGGGGGTTCAGTCTGACAGAGGGGGCGGTTCAGTCTGACAGAGGGGGCGGTTCAGTCAGAGAGGGGACGGTTCAGTCTGAGAGAGGGGGTTTAGGCTGAGGGGGGGTTTCAGGCTGAGAGGGGGACGGTTCAGTCTGAGAGAGGGGACGGTTCAGTCTGAGAGAGGGGACGGTTCAGTCTGAGAGAGGGGACGCTTCAGTCTGAGAGAGGGGACGCTTCAGTCTGAGAGAGGGGACGGTTCAGTCTGAGAGAGGGGACGGTTCAGTCTGAGAGAGGGGACGGTTCAGTCTGAGAGAGGGGACGGTTCAGTCTGAGAGAGGGGACGGTTCAGTCTGAGAGAGGGGACGGTTCAGTCTGAGAGAGGGGACGGTTCAGTCTGAGAGAGGGGACGGTTCAGTCTGAGAGAAGGGACGGTTCAGTCTGAGAGGGGACGGTTCAGTCTGAGAGAGGGCGTTCAGTCTGAGAGAGGGGACGGTTCAGTCTGAGAGAAGGGGGGTTCAGTCTGAGAGAGGGGCGGTTCAGTCTGAGAGAGGGGACGGTTCAGGCTGATGGAGGGGGTTCAGGCTGAGAGGGGGACGGTTCAGTCTGAGCGAGTGGGTTCAGTCTGAGAGAGGGGACGGTTCAGTCTGAGAGACGGGACGGTTCAGTCTGAGAGAGGGGACGGTTCAGTCTGAGAGGGTGGGTTCAGTCTGAGAGAGTGGGTTGTTCAGTCTGAGAGAGGGGACAATTCAGTCTGAGAGAGGGGACAATTCAGTCTGAGAGAGGGGGGGTTCAGTCTGAGAGAGGGGGGGATTCAGTCTGAGAGAGGGGGCGGTTCAGTCTGAGAGAGGGGGCGGTTCAGTCTGAGAGAGGGGACGGTTCAGTCTGAGAGAGGGGACGGTTCAGTCTGAGAGAGGGGACGGTTCAGTCTGAGAGAGGTGACGGTTCAGTCTGAGGGGGCGGTTCAGTCTGAGAGAGGGGGGGATTCAGTCTGAGAGAGGGGGGGATCAGTCTGAGAGAGGGGGGATTCAGTCTGAGAGAGGTGGGGGTTCAGTCTGAGAGAGGGGGGGTTCAGTCTGAGAGAGTGGGTTCAGTCTGAGAGAGGGGGTGGTTCAGTCTGAGAGAGGGGACAATTCAGACTGAGAGAGTGGGGGGTTCAGTCTGAGAGAGGGGGCGGTTCAGTCTGAGAGAAGGGCGGTTCAGTCTGAGAGAGGGGGGTTTAAGTCTGAGAGAGGGCGGGTTCAGACTGAGAGAGGGGGGGTTCAGTCTGAGAGGGGGGGGTTCAGTCTGAGAGAGGGGGTTCAGTCTGAGAGAGGGGACGGTTCAGTCTGAGAGAGGGGACGGTTCAGTCTGAGAGAGGGGACGGTTCAGTCTGAGAGAGGGGACGGTTCAGTCTGAGAGAGGGGACGGTTCAGTCTGAGAGAGGGGACGGTTCAGTCTGAGAGAGGGGACGGTTCAGTCTGAGAGAGGGGACGGTTCAGTCTGAGAGAGGGGACGGTTCAGTCTGAGAGAGGGGACGGTTCAGTCTGAGAGAGGGGACGGTTCAGTCTGAGAGAGGGGACGGTTCAGTCTGAGAGAGGGGACGGTTCAGTCTGAGAGAGGGGACGGTTCAGTCTGAGAGAGGGGACGGTTCAGTCTGAGAGAGGGGGCGGTTCAGTCTGAGAGAGGGGGCGGTTCAGTCTGAGAGAGGGGGCGGTTCAGCCTGAGAGGGGGCGGTTCAGTCTGAGAGAGGGGCGGTTCAGTCTGAGAGAGGGGACGGTTCAGTCTGAGAGAGGGGACGGTTCAGTCTGAGAGAGGGGACGGTTCAGTCTGAGAGAGGGGTCGGTTCGATCTGAGAGAGGGTGCGGTTCAGCCTGAGAGAGGGGGGTTCAGTCTGAGAGAGGGCGTTCAGTCTGAGAGAGGGGACGGTTCAGTCAGAGAGAGGCGCGGTTCAGTCTGAGAGAGGGGACGGTTCAGTCTGAGGGGACGGTTCAGTCTGAGAGAGGGGACGGTTCAGTCGGAGAGAGGGGACGGTTCAGTCTGAGAGAGGGGACGGTTCAGTCTGAGAGAGGGGGGGTTCAGTCTGAGAGAGGGGGGTTCAGTCTGAGATCGGCGGGGTTCAGTCTGAGAGACGGACGGTTCAGTCTGAGAGAGGGGACAGTTCAGCCTGAGAGAGGGGGTTCAGTCTGAGAGAGGGGACGGTTCAGTCTGAGAGAGGGGCGGATCAGTCTGGGAGAGGGGACGGTTCAGTCTGGGAGAAGGGCGGTTCAGTCTGATAGAGGGGGCGTTCAGTCAGAGAGGGGACGGTTCAGTCAGAGAGGGCGTTCAGTCGGAGAGAGGGGACGGTTCAGTCTGAGAGAGGGGAGGTTCAATCTGAGAGAGGGGGGGTTCAGTCTGAGAGAGGGGGGGTTCAGTCTGACAGAGGGGGCGGTTCAGTCAGAGAGGGGGCGGTTCAGTCTGACAGAGGGGGCGGTTCAGTCAGAGAGGGGACGGTTCAGTCTGAGAGAGGGGGTTTAGGCTGAGGGGGGGCAGTCTGAGAGGGGGACAGTTCAGTCTGAGAGAGGAGACGGTTCAGTCTGAGAGAGGGGACGGTTCAGTCTGAGAGAGGGGACGCTTCAGTCTGAGAGAGGGGACGCTTCAGTCTGAGAGAGGGGACGGTTCAGTCTGAGAGAGGGGACGGTTCAGTCTGAGAGAGGGGACGGTTCAGTCTGAGAGAGGGGACGGTTCAGTCTGAGAGAGGGGACGGTTCAGTCTGAGAGAGGGGACGGTTCAGTCTGGGAGAAGGGCGGTTCAGTCTGATAGAGGGGGCGTTCAGTCAGAGAGGGGACGGTTCAGTCAGAGAGGGCGTTCAGTCGGAGAGAGGGGACGGTTCAGTCTGAGAGAGGGGAGGTTCAATCTGACGAGACAGGATTAATTAAAAATGTCCTAGTAAAGGATCCCCTTGGAATGAGTGACCATAACATGGTTGAATTCCATATTCAATTAGAGGGTGAGAAGGTTGGATCTCAAACAAGCGTGCTAAGCTTGAATAAAGGAGACTATGAAGGTATGCGAGCGGAATTGAGTAGAGTGGATTGGGAAAATAGATTAAAGGGTAAGACGACACATGATCAGTGGTGTACATTCAAGGAGTTATTTTACAACTTCCAAAAAATATATATTCCACTGAAAAGAAAAGGGTGTAAAAGAAAGGACAGTCATCCGTGGCTAAGTAAAGAAATTAAGGATAGTATTCGACTAAAAACAAGGGCATATAAGGTAGCAAAATCTAGTGGGAGGACAGAGGATTGGGAAAACTTTAAAAGGCAGCAAAAAATAACAAAAAGATTGATTAAGAAAGGGAAGATAGATTATGAAAGTAAATTAGCAAAAAATATAAAAACAGATAGTAAGAGTTTTTATAGTTATATAAAAAGAAAAAGGGTGGCTAAAGTAAATGTTGGTCCCTTAGAGGATGAGACCGGGAAATTAATGTTGGGAAATATGGAGATGGCAAAAACACTGAATGAATATTTTGTATCAGTTTTTACAGTAGAGGACACTAAGAATATCCCAACACTGGACAAACAGGGGGCTATAGGGGGAGAGGAGCTAAACACGATCAAAATCACTAAGGAAGTGGTACTCGGTAAAATAATGGGACTCAAGGCGGATAAATCACCTGGACCTGATGGCTTACATCCTAGAGTCTTGAAGGAAGTGGCGGTAGGGATTGTAGATGCATTGGTCATAATTTTTCAAAACTCCCTGGATTCCGCTGAGGTCCCGGCAGACTGGAAAACTGCTAATGTAACACCCTTATTTAAAAAGGGCAGTAGACAGAAGGCTGGTAACTATAGACCGGTTAGCCTAACATCTGTGGTAGGTAAAATTTTGGAGTCCATTATTAAGGAAACAGTAACAGGACATTTGGATAATCATAATTTAATAGGACAAAGTCAGCATGGTTTTACGAAGGGGAAGTCATGTTTGACAAATTTGCTGGAGTTCTTTGAGGAAGTAACATATAGAGTGGATAAAGGGGAACCAGTGGACGTAGTGTATTTAGACTTCCAAAAGGCATTTGACAAGGTGCCACACAAAAGATTATTGCTTAAGGTAAAAAATCACGGGATTGGGGGTAATATTCTGGCATGGATAGAGGATTGGCTATCCAACAGAAAGCAAAGAGTTGGGATAAATGGTTCATTCTCAGACTGGCAATCAGTAACTAGTGGTGTTCCACAGGGGTCAGTGCTGGGTCCCCAACTCTTTACAATCTATATTAACGATTTGGAGGAAGGGACCAAGTGTAACATATCAAAATTTGCAGATGATACAAAGATGGGAGGGAAAGTAGTGAGTGAGGAGGACATAAAAAACCTGCAAGGGGACATAGACAGGCTAAGTAAGTGGGCAGAGATTTGGCAGATGGAATACAACACTGGAAAGTGTGAGGTGATGCACTTTGGCAGGAAAAATCCTAGAGCAATTTATTATCTTAATGGCAAGAAACTGGAGAGTACTGAAGTGCAAAGGGATCTGGGGGTCCTGGTGCACGAAACTCAAAAGGTTAGTATGCAGGTGCAGCAAGTGATTAAGAAGGCAAATGGAATGTTGGCTTTCATTGCTAGGGGGATAGAATATAAAAATAGGGAGGTATTGCTTCAGTTGTACAAGGTATTGGTGAGACCGCACCTGGAATACTGCATACAGTTTTGGTGTCCTTACTTAAGGAAAGACATCCTTGCTCTCGAGGCAGTGCAAAAAAGGTTCACTCGGTTAATCCCGGGGATGAGGGGGTGGTCATATGAGGAGAGGTTGGGTAGATTGGGACTCTACTCATTGGAGTTCAGAAGAATGAGAGGCGATCTTATTGAAACATATAAGATTGTGAAGGGGTTGGATCGGGTGGATGCGGGGAGGATGTTCCCGATGACGGGTGAGACTAGAACTAGGGGACATAGTCTTAGAATAAGGGGCTGCTCTTTCAAAACTGAGATGAGGAGGAACTACTTCACTCAGAGGGTGGTAGGTCCATGGAATATGCTGCCACAAAAAGCTGTAGAAGCTACAACATTAATTAAATTTAAAACAGAAATAGACAGTTTCCTAGAAGTAAAGGGCATTAAGGGTTACGGGGAGCGGGCAGGAATTTGGACATGAGTCTAGGTTCGGATCGGTCATGGCCCTGTGGGTAGTGGAGCGGGCCCAGGGACCGTGTAGCCTGATTCTGCTCCTATTTCGTGTGTGCAATTCTGTTAGATGCAGGAGATGGTTCTGTGATAGATAGTAGATTGGCGGTTAGGATCAGATCAGCCATGATCTTATTGAATGGCGGAGCAGGCTCGAGGGGCCGATTGGCCTACTCCTGCTCCTATTTCTTATGTTCTTATGTTCTTATGAGAGAGGGGACGGTTCAGTCTGAGAGAGGGGACGGTTCAGTCTGAGAAAAGGGACGGTTCAGTCTGAGAGAAGGGACGGTTCAGTCTGAGAGGGGACGGTTCAGTCTGAGAGAGGGCGTTCAGTCTGAGAGAGGGGACGGTTCAGTCTGAGAGAAGGGGGGTTCAGTCTGAGAGAGGGGCGGTTCAGTCTGAGAGAGGGGACGGTTCAGGCTGATGGAGGGGGTTCAGGCTGAGAGGGGGACGGTTCAGTCTGAGCGAGGGGGTTCAGTCTGAGAGAGGGGACGGTTCAGTCTGAGAGACGGGACGGTTCAGTCTGAGAGAGGGGACGGTTCAGTCTGAGAGGGTGGGTTCAGTCTGAGAGAGTGGGTTGTTCAGTCTGAGAGAGGGGACAATTCAGTCTGAGAGAGGGGACAATTCAGTCTGAGAGAGGGGGGGTTCAGTCTGAGAGAGGGGGGGATTCAGTCTGAGAGAGGGGGCGGTTCAGTCTGAGAGAGGGGGCGGTTCAGTCTGAGAGAGGGGACGGTTCAGTCTGAGAGAGGGGACGGTTCAGTCTGAGAGAGGGGACGGTTCAGTCTGAGAGAGGTGACGGTTCAGTCTGAGGGGGCGGTTCAGTCTGAGAGAGGGGGGGATTCAGTCTGAGAGAGGGGGGGTTCAGTCTGAGAGAGGGGGGATTCAGTCTGAGAGAGGTGGGGGTTCAGTCTGAGAGAGGGGGGGTTCAGTCTGAGAGAGTGGGTTCAGTCTGAGAGAGGGGGTGGTTCAGTCTGAGAGAGGGGACAATTCAGACTGAGAGAGGGGGGGGTTCAGTCTGAGAGAGGGGGCGGTTCAGTCTGTGAGAGGGGGCGGTTCAGTCTGAGAGAGCGGACGTTTCAGTCTGAGAGAGGGGACGTTTCAGTCTGAGAGAAGGGCGTTCAATCTGAGAGGGGGGGTTTAAGTCTGAGAGAGGGGGGGTTCAGACTGAGAGAGGGGGGTTTCAGTCTGAGAGAGGGGGTTCAGTCTGAGAGAGGGGACGGTTCAGTCTGAGAGAGGGGACGGTTCAGTCTGAGAGAGGGGACGGTTCAGTCTGAGAGAGGGGACGGTTCAGTCTGAGAGAGGGGACGGTTCAGTCTGAGAGAGGGGACGGTTCAGTCTGAGAGAGGGGACGGTTCAGTCTGAGAGAGGGGACGGTTCAGTCTGAGAGAGGGGACGGTTCAGTCTGAGAGAGGGGACGGTTCAGTCTGAGAGAGGGGACGGTTCAGTCTGAGAGAGGGGACGGTTCAGTCTGAGAGAGGGGACGGTTCAGTCTGAGAGAGGGGACGGTTCAGTCTGAGAGAGGGGACGGTTCAGTCTGAGAGAGGGGACGGTTCAGTCTGAGAGAGGGGACGGTTCAGTCTGAGAGAGGGGGCGGTTCAGTCTGAGAGAGGGGGCGGTTCAGTCTGAGAGAGGGGGCGGTTCAGCCTGAGAGGGGGCGGTTCAGTCTGAGAGAGGGGGCGGTTCAGTCTGAGAGAGGGGACGGTTCAGTCTGAGAGAGGGGACGGTTCAGTCTGAGAGAGGGGTCGGTTCGATCTGAGAGAGGGTGCGGTTCAGCCTGAGAGAGGGGGGTTCAGTCTGAGAGAGGGCGTTCAGTCTGAGAGAGGGGACGGTTCAGTCAGAGAGAGGCGCGGTTCAGTCTGAGAGAGGGGACGGTTCAGTCTGAGGGGACGGTTCAGTCTGAGAGAGGGGGCGTTCAGTCTGAGAGAGGGGACGGTTCAGTCTGAGAGAGGGCGTTCAGTCTGAGAGAGGGGTCGGTTCAGTCTGAGAGAGGGGGTTCAGTCTGAGAGAAGGGGGGTTCAGTCTGAGAGAAGGGGGGTTCAGTCTGAGAGAGGGGCGGTTCAGTCTGAGAGAGGGGACGGTTCAGGCTGATGGAGGGGGTTCAGGCTGAGAGGGGGACGGTTCAGTCTGAGCGAGGGGGTTCAGTCTGAGAGAGGGGACGGTTCAGTCTGAGAAAGGGGACGGTTCAGTCTGAGAGAGGCGCGGTTCAGTCTGAGAGAGGGGGGGTTCAGTCTGAGAGAGGGGGGGTTCAGTCTGAGAGGGTGGGTTCAGTCTGAGAGAGGGGGTTGTTCAGTCTGAGAGAGGGGGGGTTCAGTCTGAGAGAGGGGGCGGTTCAGTCTGAGAGAGGGGGCGGTTCAGTCTGAGAGAGCGGACGGTTCAGTCTGAGAGAGGGGACGGTTCAGTCTGAGAGAGGGGACGGTTCAGTCTGAGAGAGGGGACGGTTCAGTCTGAGAGAGGGGACGGTTCAGTCTGAGAGAGGGGGCGGTTCAGTCTGAGAGAGGGGGCGATTCAGTCTGAGAGAGGGGGCGGTTCAGTCTGAGAGAGGGGGCGGTTCAGTCTGAGAGAGGGGGCGGTTCAGTCTGAGAGAGGGGACGGTTCAGTCTGAGAGAGGGGACGGTTCAGTCTGAGAGAGGGGACGGTTCAGTCTGAGAGAGGGGGCGGTTCAGTCTGAGAGAGGGGGCGGTTCAGTCTGAGAGAGGGGGCGGTTCAGTCTGAGAGAGGGGGCGGTTCAGTCTGAGAGAGGGGGCGGTTCAGTCTGAGAGAGGGGCCGTTTCAGTCTGAGAGA